>JAQFXT010001964.1:0-14300 GCA_034683725.1 Strigamia crassipes
TGTTATTGTATATATTGTTTCTTATTATTTGTTATTAAATTAATATTGTAATTAAAAACCTAAGGAACTCTTGATTGTGCTTAAGAGTTTCCCGTGACACATCCTCATATTCTCGCTCGGCATGGGAGTGTGCATCACAGTTCTTTGTCAGTTCTTTCCAACAGTGATAAGCGTTCAGCATTACAGGGTAGCCCCATACCACGCAATGCCCGAACTAGTCATCACAATGCTACCTTTCATTAGTTATGACGTAAAAAGCATCGCTTCTGACTTCTAAAAGGAAGAAAAGTTAGGCCTTACCTTTAAGAATTGAACGCACCTGCTAAAAAGTTGCAAAATACCTTAATGAGCTCAGTCGGTGATATGTTGTACAATTTCAAATCTCTGGTCAACCTTTCCATAGTGCATCGGAATTCAAAATTTGAATCCCGAACATTGCTCGCTTCCACTTTATTCTTGGCCCAATTTAACATGGCGTTAAATTTCTGCACTTCGGTAATATTCAATTCCCTACACAATATCATTTGCACCATTGACTCGGACAGCTCGAAGAAATCATGTTGCTCGAAAATCAACAGTGCTCTCGAATCGATGTATGTCAGAATCATGTTCACCAATTCGGAAGCTGATGTATACCTCCAGTAATAATTTTCCAATGAAGCCAGCATGGAACACACCTCAATAAAAGAAAAGAAAAGAAAAACTATTGCAAGGACAGAAGTAAACTTCCAACAAAGGAAATATATAAACATGCACAAGCATAGTAGCCCTATGTCCTCACAAATAACAGATGTAAACATACATTTCTATAACATATATGTAACAATTTTATATTTCTTAATGAATTAAGTCTTTGTTAAGCAGAAAAATTCATTTTTAGGCAGAAAAAATTTCATTCTTAAGCAGGAAAAATTCATTCTTAAGCAGAAAAAAAAAAGTTTTAGGCAAGAGAAATTCATTTTTATAAAAAAAAAAAATCAGTTTTAAGCAGAAACATCCACTTTTAAACACAAAAATCCACTTTTAAACACAAAAATCCACTTTTAGGCAGAAAAATTCACTTTTAGGCAAAAAAATTCACTTTTAGGCAGAAAAGTTCACTTTTAGGCAGAAAAATTTACTTTTAGGCAGAAAAATTTACTTTTAAGAAAAAAATTCATCTTTAGGCAGAAGATTTCACTTTTAGGCACAAAAATTCACTTTTAAGCAGAAAAATTCATTTCTAGAACCCAAATTTACTTTCCAGTTTGAAAATGAAACTGATTAAATGAAAAAGTGTAAAACAGAACTTTTTAAATAAAAAGTGCAATAATCCCAATAAATCCTTGTTCTTATCGACTAATCCAAGAGCCCCTAGACCCACCAGCCAGACTTCCTGTCTGAGATGTATACTAAACTGCTCACACGCAAAATAAAAAACCCGTTTAAAAAAAAAAATTCAAAATTTCAACCAAAAAAAAAAAAATTATTAAAAAAAGGCTACTTAAACAAAAATTACTACAAAAATTACCACAAACGTACAACATCAATACGTAGATGTTGTTTAGCATGATGAAAACACGCCTGCAGAAGCTCTGGCAAATCAAAATGCTCTGCAGCACAAATAAGGCCGGGGATGGTGCGACATGTGAGCGGGCAACTGCCAGTGTGTAAATACTCCAACAACGTCTCAAACGTGTCTGCGTCGAATTCGATTATGCTAAATTCTGATTGCAATATTTTATTTTTGTCCACTTTTTGGATGTCCGCGCAAATTGACAAACGCGGAAGCAACACCGCTGCATCCTGTTTCGATTCTCTTTTCTCATTCCCTAAAAAAAAAAAATCGAAATAATTGAAATAATAATAAAAATAAAATTGCAAATAAAACTCACTCGAAGGCTCGTAATCCGTTGTCAAGTGATGATTTTGTTTTTTCCCTGACCAATCCCAACGCGTCAATCGCGAAAATGCCCTCATTACCATTGGACTGCTGGGTGTAGTTTTGTGACTAAAAGACACAATAAAAAGTTAAGAGATTTTGAGTAAGTGCAAACACTTAATGAATTGTGCGCAGTTACTAATTACCGAGAAGGTTCATAAGCCTCAGGCACTTGAAGGAAGTTGCTAGATTTACTTAAGTAAGTTGGAGTCACCGCGCGGTTCAATGCTTCGAGAGGCGATTGGGATGTACCTATCATTCCAGATGTGATACCGTATAACATTTCTTGAAAAACCCTAAAATTAAACGTCTAGTATTAGTTCAAAATATACTAAATAATATCTCGACTAACGGGAAGCGCTGAAACAGCCAATTTGACTGGCTCGAGGAAAAAATTATCCCGATAATTTACCACTAGTTTTGACAATGTTCTCTGGTGCTTTCACGACCAACGAGAACGGCGTTACAAAACGACCATTGTTGAACTGACCAATCCTGAAGCGCGTAACAAATCTCATTCGCCTTCCGATTGGTGACTAGAGGAGGCAGCATTTATTATATCGAAAATGCACACTGGTCCTTTGCGCCATCTGTTGTGGGTTTTCACAACCAAAATACAAATGGCATTTTGATCCCATTCGAACTGTTCGTGGTCGTTTCTCCGCTTTTCTATCGGTAAATTATCTCATAAATACACCTCGTGCTTGAGTAATTGTCAAATTTAGGTCAGCACTCATCTTTTTGTGTGATAAGATCACTCGTGCCCTACGGGCACTCGTGATCTTAACACCACACAAAAAAATTCGTGCAAACCTAATATTTTGACAATTACCCGGCGCACTCGGTATATTACTACTGATAACTAGCTACGTCACAACCAATGAAGAGAGCCGTTAGAAAACAGCCATCGTTTATCCGACCAATCCTGAATCACGTAACAAACTGCACTTGTCGTCTGATTACATAATGCGGTAATTGTCAAAATAAAGTCAGCACTCATCTTTTTGTCAGATAAGATTACAAGTGCCCTACGACCACTCGTGATGTTATCACACAAAAAGATTTCTGCAAACCTAATTATTTGACAATTACTCGGCACGCTCGGTATATTACTACTGATAATTTTTCCGGGTGATGTTATCTTACAAAACAAAGAAACTTCAAAAATCTTTCTACTCACCTACTGCGTACAGCTAAAATGGCCCTAATTGCGTATACTTTGACCTTATCCTTTCCTGTAATCATTTTGAGAAAGATTTAACTTTACATTGTTTTATATTCTGTTTCAGAAAAATTTTGAGTATACATTGTGAGTATAATTGTGAGTATACCTTGGCCAACATTGAAGACAATATCACAAAAAGCGTTTGTATCTTTAAAAGCTCGCGTAAAATCTTTAGCTAATTGATCATAACCCTCAAATAAATCCCTCATGCTGTCCAAGAGAGGACTGGATGGTCTCATGTGACCAATGGGTCTCCACGAACCTCGTCTGAAAATAAAAATGTTTTTCATGTTGACGTTTGGTCATTCAATAACTTCCCCAAATAAATTCACTCAAAACAAACCAAATTACATTTTATCTTCACTTTTGCTTTCAGCTTTTAAACTCTGTCCAAGAACACAAGAATTGCTTTTATTGCCATTTGACCCTTAATGTCACTAAAAATGGATGTTCAGAGCTCCAATAAAAGCCATGAATGATGCAAAAGTGCTATTCAATACGTAAAAGGCTAGTTTTATTAAAGCATAAAATTTGCTATGGATATGTGTATGACATATTACATTTAACATGTGGCGACCTAAAATTCATTTTGAGGATTTCACCGTATTTCTCCATCGCATTAATTAAATATTTATTTAATGTCGTTTTGTTCAGCAATGAGCAAAATTGCCTAAAGTCTTAAAGGGGTGGCACACGCCAACTGCTCCCCTTCACCAAATGTTTGCAGACGTTACGCTCTGCACACACACTGAGCCCTAGATGCTGTGCAGACTTAACGATTTCTAACGACTGTTAAGTATGTACAAACGCCTGGCAACACATTTGCGCATTCCGCGCGTATGTCCCGAGTGGATTTCAATGAGCCAGAACAGGGCTGTCCAACACGCGGCCCGCAACCTCAGTTTTTGCGGCCCGCGAAGCAGGCTTCTAAATGTATAAATTACCCTCAAATACAAAATTTCTCACTAATTTTTTTGTAATTTCATGTTTTTTGAATAATTTAAAATAATAATACAAACGAAATTTTTCTTTGTATATGTATGCCATACCTATTAATACTCACTGATAAAGTTGCATAAGAAGTATTTATTATGCGGCTTTCCAAACCGCATTTTTTTTAAAGCGGCCCTTGGAGCACTTGCAGTTGGACAGCCCTGAGCCAGAACATTCTGAGTTCATTCCTGTTCTGATATCCAAACCTGCTTCACCGCTTCTAGCTTTGCTCCAAACTTGTAAACTGAGATTGGTGATATTATGGGACTCACTCATTAACATTGCTTTGTTTAATTTCAAAAATAGTACTTCAAACCTTCTTCCTCGTGTTAGTTTGTAGTTGGAGCATCGAGTTTACTCTGCTTCGACTAGCACACACCGTGGAATACGATGAAAACCAACGAACTCATCATCGCGTATGTGCCAGAACTTCCCGCCATTTTCTATTTCTCTTATTTTCGCGCCTAGCGTTTATTGTTCATCTCATTTCGTTATTTCTTATTTAATTATTCCATTGTATTTAAAGAATAAATACCCTGTTCTTTGTTTATTTGAAACTACCTGTTTCTTCATTTTAATTACCCCTAGACACCAACAGCCGCAGAGTGTAAGCCCAATTGGCATCTCAATGGCGTTGTTAGTTAAGTACTCCGTGTACTTGATGAATAATAACCCAAAACGCCGCAAACAATATTTCCTAATTATATTTCAGCAAGTTTAATATTTAGTGTATTACACACATTCAAAATGGCAGCTAAATTGTGTTAGTCATCCATTATGTGAGATCATTTTTGACAGTTTCAATTTAAATTTAAATTTCCAAAATGACAAATTAAATGTGTAAACTATTGGAAAATTGGAAAGGAAAAAAAAATAGACTGGTGCATTGTGGCATGTATTTCAATCACCCATTTATTATTGCTGCAGCAAAATCAATATTTAGTTTCCGTGCTCATCTCTTTAAAGTTTTAACACAAATAATAGGATTTCAGAGAAGCCACAAGTGGCCTTGTAATTGCCATTACTTGCTTTGCTTTAGCAAAGCAATAAATAAAATAAATCCAACTCTTCATACTTAAAAATGTGGACAGTTTTTCCAACTTGAACAGAAATCCCCATTTTTATTTTGTAGATAAAAAAGATATATATATCTATTTCTTATTTATTTTTTCAAAGAACTAGCTTCATTGTGTTCAAAAAAAAAGTTAAAGCTAAACAAGCTTAGTGAACTCTTTGGTTGAGGTTCATTATAGCCAGATGAGGCACATTTTTGCAATATTTTGCAATATTTTGCAATATTTTGCTTCTGTTTTTTTTTTTTTACCTGTATGGTTTAGGCATTTGACCTGTTTCTGCATGATTTTGAAGATTGGTTACTATGTCTTCTAGTAATTGGCTTCTTGTTCTATCTTGCATCCGTGCAAACTTCGGTGCGGAATAACTAGCACGTTCTCCATTAACTATTTTAGTGAGCAGCCATTCTCGAAATAAAGGTCCCTGAAAGCACAAGATAAAAACCAAATAATAAAAACACACTAGATGCATTCATAAAGTAATTTAGACTAAACAGCATTTTAAACAACACATTTAAATGGCTTGACACTACACTCTAAGCTGAATCTTAACTCGCATTGGATGAGCAGTATTACCCCTAACTACGGACTGTGCACTGCTGTGTGTAAAAATAGTTCGATTTATTTTCAATGAAAACCATCGTTTTTCATCATGAAAAGCAAGGTAACAATCGTTTTCATTGCAAAAACGGTCGTTTACATCGCAAACTACCATATTCATACTTTACAAAAATCTGAACAATCAACCATTTTGAAAAATTACTAAAACGTGAATCTTTTATCAAAATCGATTACAATTGTCTGGTGATCGATTGAAATTCTGGTATTTTGGCTTAATTTTGTGTCTCACTACACCCGTGACACGGCTCGACCAATGAAAGTTAGGACAACGTTGTTTAGTAACTATGTGACACAACCGGAAGTTGAAACATTCAGTCAAATTAAACAAAAGTTAAACCAAATTATTCTAACCTCGTTACTTAAATCAACAAAATTATCTCATACTTCACTGAGTCTATCAGTATAAAGTTTTTTGTTGCGCCCCCTACATTTTATCTTAAGCTTTCCCTGCACTTCACACCTAAGTTCGCTTAGTTTATAATTATCCGTAAAACTTCTCATGGTCAAAAGCAATTGAAATTACCAGTTGCTAAGCAACCTCTAAAATCCAGATAAGAAATAAAAGTTATTAATTGTGTTCATTCATGGTTGATATTGAAGATCTATTATTAGATCGATTGTTTGTTCGAAAACCGTACAAAAAATAGACCAACGAGAGAATAACATGTTTTTGATGTAAATCAATGACAGTACCTTTATAAAAACTGATTTTTGATATAAGTAAGGTTTGTAGGCACCAACTTCATCTCTTGTTACAACAGACACCTGGAATTAAAGTACAATCAAATTATTCTTATTATTTACAAAACTGACAAAAAATATTTTTTTTTTAAATAAAGTAGCTGCATTCAAAAAGTTGTGTTTTAAGTGTTTTAGGTGTTTGCGTTTTGGATTTGTGATGACACTTCCTCGGATGTTTGAATTTACGGTCTAATAACTTGTCAAAACATAAACATTAAAGTAGCTTTTTTTGTTAAGTGTTTTACAGAATGTTGTGTATTTTAAAGGCATTTGAAAGCAGCAATTTTGTAAACACAAATACAAAACACCTGTACATAACTGCATTCAAAATGTCGTGTTTTAAGTGTTTGTGCAGTGGCGGATTTAAACCTAAACGCACTAAGCGCGCGCCTACGGTCTCCAATTTGTAAGGGCCCCAAAATTCCAACAACAAAAAAATTTTTTTTTTAAATTCTTATTTCAGCGACTATAAAAACGCTTCTGGGACCCCCACATTTTAAAACAAAAAAATTGAACATTAGGGCCCCTACAAGAAGTGCCCTGAAACCATAAATACGCCATTGGGGCCCCCAAGTCACACTGCGCCTAGGGCCCCGAGTGATGTAAAACCGCCACTGTGTTTGTGTTTAACTTTCGTGATGTTACTTCCACTAGTGTTTGTGTTTACGGCTTTAATACACACCAAAACACACATCCAAACATGTACGTTTAAGCAAATGAATGCTTTAGTAAATAAACTGGAATGTTTTTGGCAGACTTGTGTTTTTCATCAGTCTACAGGCAGCCATCTTGTCCTCTATCCAAGTGTAAGCAGTAGCTTGAAAGGCGTGTGCTCTGTAGTTTAATACTTGTATTGACTTTTAATATGCTATTTTAAGCCTAATAATGCATTGTACATAACAATTAAACATAATAATAAAATGCCGCTTATTTTTTAAACAATACCATCGCTACTCACCTGGGAAAAATCCCCTTAGCATCCAAACCCAGTCACTTTTGACCCAATACTAAAAATATATTTTTCAAAAACGAATGCAAAAGAATCTAATCTTTTCTTTTTATATTAAAATTTTTATATTAAAATTTTACCGATTTGGCATTTTTTAAAAACGCACAACAAAAATAATTCAGATTGGATTCAAAAGTAAACAAAAGAATTTTGTTTAAATTTTTAAAATTATTTTTTTAATATATAAATTTTCGGAAAGAAAATACAATTTTTTTAAAGAGAAAAAAAAATAAAAACACTACTGTGAGTCAAAATTGATTCTAAGTTTGGGCATTAGGACTAGATTAGGATTAGAAGCAAAAAATAAATTCAATTAATTTAGTGTAAAAAATTCGAGATAGAATTGATTTATTTTGAAATTCAAATTGCATTATGTCATCATTTTCCAAAAATCTATTATAAGTATCGAGCAAATAGCTGATTTCTTCATCATCCTCTGAGGCATACATCAAAATGCTCATAAAACACAGCAAAAACTCAACCACTCAAAAAGTGTGCTTCAAAGCACACAATTTAAAACACAATTTTAAAACACAAAAAATTTAAACACGACTTTTTGAATGCAGCTAGTGATGTAATTTGTGATTTAAAAACATCCTTATTACTAATAATATTATTTATTGTTTCCAGACCGCTTTAAAAATTTCCTTTTTCCTTTTTATCAATATTTATATTAAAACTCCATGCACCGCTTCCAATCTCCTCAGTTAAAGATCTTATCTGAGCAAACACAAAAATCTTTTTCATTTTGAGTAATGAAAGATTGAGACTTCAGAAATGAAGATGTTGATAGCATATGCCATTGTCCAAACAAAAGATAAGTAAACTTAACAATCCAGGATTCTCAAAACAAAAGCTTTTTGTTTCTGCAAACTAAAAAAAATTCCAAATAAATTTTAACTAAAAAAAAAAAAAACTAATTAAACTGCCACTCAACAAATTCTAAAAAGAAACCTAATAAAATAACCAAAAAACCAAAAATTTATTTTTCAATCACCAGTGCTCTTCAAGGCATAAATGATTTATTTGCATTTCCAAGCATCTGAAATTAATATCTGGCAAAAACTACCCAAAAGTGGTCAGTTATTAATCCTACTGAATAACCACAAGGTCTTCCAAAGTAATTTTCATTCTTGTCAATATTTATCGAGCAGCAAGTTGACTTTCCCACAAGGCACAAACCAAAACCTGCAGTTACGTGGGCTAATAAGAATTGGCAACAGTCAAATCCACTTGCATTGGTACCCATCTGTTGACGCTGAAGACATTTCTTGCAGGTGTCTTTGCGAAAACACAATATCGCTGCGTCCACAGACTCATGGCCTCCAGGATGTAGCAACAATTGACATCTTAATCCAATTGCTGCAACCCTTTTAGTAGTATTATGCTAAAGTTCCTCTTAACAACCACAGATACTGGATGCAGTGAGACCGGTCAATTGCCGTCTCGCTCTCGCATGTCCTTACACTTCCGCCTTATAGCCTACTCCAAAGCATTGTCCATTTAAGAGCTGGTCACCACTCAATTCAACTTAAGTGGTTTCTTGGCATCTCCAGATGCAATCACCACAGAGAGCAATCAACCTCATCCTCAACATAAAAGTGCTCGATTACTCGAGTTTCTGACCTTACAGCGGGTATTTATACACCTGGATACTGTAAACTAGATTTTAATGGCCACCAGAGACGATATTTTCGTTACTTTCGCCTTCTGGAAGACGTTTAAAGAGGATAAGTCATTTATCCTCCGAGAATTGAATGATTAATTTCATCATGGCCACCACCAGGGCCGCTCCATGCAAGTGTGCCTGGTTCAAAAATACATCGTAAAATACATTAGGTGCATTCAATTTGAAATCCATAAGTACCTTTTGTTACTTATGTTACTTATCTTCCTTATGCATAAGTACTTTTGAATGAACGCAACTAATAATTTTTCCTTTTGAATTGTTTTACGGTGCGGCAAAAACGGCCTTTTTATGGCAAAAGCGGCCTTTTTATGGCAAAAGCGAACGTTTTTACGGCAAAAACGAACGTTTTTACGGCAAAAACAAACGTTTTTACGGCAAAAACAAACGTTTTTACGGCAAAAACAAACGTTTTTACGGCAAAAACGGCCTCGTTTTACGATACGGCAAAAACGGCCACGTTTTACGGTACGGCAAAAACGGCCTCGTTTTACGGTACGGCAAAAACGGTCTTTTTATGGCAAAAACAAACGTTTTTATGGCAAAAACAAACGTTTTTACGGCAAAAATGAACGTTTTTACGACAAAAACGGTCTCGTTTTACGGTAAAAATGATTCGTTTTACAGTAAAAATGTTCATTTTTGCCATAAAAACGTTCGTTTTTTTTTAAATTAGAAATGAAAAAGCCATAATAGTGTTGAGATTTGTAGTAACTAGTGCGCAAGTGCAGATCGTGTTACTAACCCAAAAGGAAAATCCAAAAGGAAGATAAGTGACCCAATTGGTACCTTACGCATAAGTACCTTTTAGCACTTTCCTTTAGGAAGATATGACGTTTTTTACGTCACTTCCGGTTTGCATAAGGAAGATAAGAAAGATAAGGAAGATAAGATACTTATGGATTTCGAAATTGAACGCACCTATGCATTCCAAAATATGCATGCATTTGCAATTATTAAACTAGAGTATTTTAAAATATATTTTAGTATTATGGAATGCATTTCTTAATACATTTTACAAGATGTATTATCATTCAAAAACCAATAGCATGCAAAAATGTATTACAAAATGCATTTCTGCGAAATGCTATACATTTCGCAATACATTGCAATGTGTTTTTGAACTCCGTATGGGAAAGCCGCTTGACTAGGAGGGCGCCATAAGTTAACATCAATTATTTTTTATTAATACAATTACTATTTTGCTTCATTACTTAGCAAAATTTAAATTATACTTTATAATGATGCTGAACTATAACTTTGAGCAAAGACGCCTCTTGTACATGAGTTGGCATTGGTCATCAGCTTTAATGACTGCAACTGATTAACATGATGCACAACTGTAATAAAATTATTATTAATTTCTCAAATAAACCCATGTTCAAAAATTACATCACTTTAAATACTTGATGTGGAATTAAAAATGAATATAAAAGAGTTTTATATTTGTGAAACCTTGTAAGAGACAGGAAATTCTTGCGGATTTGTTGCCTTGACTTGCACAACTATAAAAGTGTGCAAAAAATGCGATTTGATGCAAGTAGGTGAAAAATTAGTGGCTTCAGCTTCCAAAAAGACAACACACACAATGTCATTCCCAATGTGCCTCTTTCTCTGCAACTGTGAAACAAAACATGAGTAAATTGAGTATTAAAAACAACAAGTCTTACGTGCATCCATAAGCATTTTATTTTTAAAAAGAAAATAATAATAATTGACTGGAATTGAAAGCAATTGCAACTAGTAAGCTGGAAAAATATTAGTGAAAAAAAAAATTTTTTTTTTTTTAAATTAAAAAAAAAAAAAATGTGTCCCTAAGAAAGCTCATTGGCAAATCAACTGCACAGGCAATAGTATTTCTGCCCAAAAAAAAAAATATTGGAAAAAAAAAAAAAATATTTCTACATTTTTGTGCCAAATAGAAGTTCTATTACTAAGAATTTGGGGCATAATGGCTGATCAGACAAGGCAAGCCATGCCGAAAAGAAGGGCATCTATAAAAAAAAATTAAAGGTGAAAACATCAATAAATAAATGTTCAAATTCCTTGAAAGTGGTGAAAATGTTTCAAATAAGCAATTCAATTAAAAATATATAGTGTGTGCTTTAAAATCGATTTGTGGGTGTTTAAACATTTAAAACTGTGTCTCACTAATCACAATGTTGAGTAATTTTATTCTTGCATGCAAAATGTAATTTTCATGTCAGATATTGAAAAAATAGCAAATTGGTTTTCTTTACCACGATTAAATGCTTTATTAATATTATTGTTGCAATTATAATTACTGTATAACTATGCAATAATATTTGTTAAAGCTGACAATGTTGTTTGACAATGTTTTTTTCACAGGGCGGCAAAATTCTTAGGGCTGGGCCTACTTTTGGCACTACCGTTTTCCCCCCGAATATAATGGTATTGTGCTGTATTTAAGTTTGTTCAAAAACTCAATTTCTTTTAAATTTTCGGAATTTTTTTCGAATATAACACAACTTTCAATACAACACAGTGGTGTTGTGTGACCGATTATCGGACACTACAACCACATTCTCAATGGCCAACAGAACCAACCATCAACTTGATGGTTGATGATGTCATCCGTCATCAACTAATAACACGGTATTCAGCATGGTGACGAGTATCCTATAAAAAGAACGAACTTCTGGTCCCAAGAGAGGAACCGGCCCCGGAGTGGGATTGTGGTTCTTTGGTACCCCTTGTCACCATGTCAGCGTTTAGGGAACTGACCGGTATGTCGTTCCCAACACCGTGAATACTGCATAGCGTGGACAATAAGCAAACATTGACCTCGCTGACCATTCGGTTATCCGTAATCACGTGGTCAGCATTTGGCCAAGGTTAGATGATGGCGACATCACCCAAGCAACAGAAAAAGACATCAAAGAGACTGCCCCTAGACAACTGAATAAAGGCTACAAAGCAATAAAACAGTTTCTTGTGTCATTTCTTATTATGTGTCGTGCGTCCATAGGTTAGCTGTTTATGGCCACCCTGGCCAAAACAGCGTCCGTCCACTTTCACAATTGTATTTGATACTACACAATAGTGTTGTATTCGAATATGGCTGAAAAGTTTGAAGATTGACCGTATTTGTACAAAATACAAAATGGGTCAGCTTGAAATGCTAGTCTTCATCACTTATGGAAGAAGTAATGCTGTTAATGCTGATTTTAAGTGATATAATTAATAGTTTGTGAAAAAATTGTCAGTTTTAAAGGGAAAAATGGATTTATTTGTTGCAAAAATTGTTTGATTTAGATCAAAAACGAGCAGAAATTGTTCGTTTTACATCAAAATCTGAAGAAAAAAAATTATTTTTTGACAATTTTGAAAATTTTCAATAGATTTGTAATTTTTCAGAAGTTACGTAAAAAGTATTTAATACAACACCATAGTATTGCATTCGAATATAACACGATCCTTGTGCTGTATTCGAACACAACACAATACCGTTATATTCGGGAAAAGACGGTAAGGACATCACCAAACGCATCACCTATCGACAACATTTTGAAAGTTTCTTAAACTAAAGATGGCGTAAAGTTCAACAATTTGTACACGTTTAATCGAGAAATACAAAATTCTATGTACAGTTGCACGTGTAAAAACAATTGTTTTGGCCTAAAATTAATCTAAATAAACTTCTTACAAATTTTAAAAAAATCGTTTCCCGTAACCTTTAAAAATAAAACTTTACAACATCGTTTACTACAATCATGCCAAAATGATGGACCAGACTTCATAAACGTTCAATTTTGTACAGTTAAATTTGCTTCAAATATTTTTTGCCATTTACAACTGTTTCCCAACTGCAATTCGCCAAAACCATTTTTTAAATTGACCATTTGGCTGAGGTTAGCAACAAACAATGTTGGAAAATGTCTAGATTTCTTCGACTGATTAAGTTGCCAGATCCCTCAAATGTGCATCAGTGTATTGCGGGCGAGCCCTATTACAACTGGAGGGATTGTGTGTCCCCTCAACTCAAACTCTTATCGCAGATGCCAAAAGCAGATATCAAGAAGTTAGGATCCAATGTCAGCCCTTACAAAAGAAGTAATCAAATACAAGTGGCTTTTTGGTTGGAACAATCTGTAAAATGTATGTTTCAGCATGTTGTTTCAGTTTTTAATGTTGAGTGTTATCGTAATAAATGTATTGCGAGATTAATGTATTATTATTCATAATTCTCATTGCTACTACAAAAAAAGCAACAAGTAAACATGCCAAAAAAATGTCAAATAAATTTTTTACGACTGAAAAATGTCTATTCTAAAAAAAAAAAATCAATATAGGGTTTTCAAAAATAGGACAGTAACTCTTCAAATAACGATAGAAAATGGCACAGAAATCGTTTTCACTTCAGGATGTCACATTTTTTACATCATATTTTACATGAATGGAATTCGATAACATATTATAGCCAAAATAATAATTTACACACGCTGTCTTAAACAGTTTCATACAGCTGCACAGAAATTATGTATTTTATCTATTCTTAACCATTTTAGCTAACTTGAAGTCAGTAGTTCTTAACCTTTTGAGTCAGGCATCACTTAGATTCTAAATAAATAATGCCAAGATGGCGCCACAATTTAATTTTATGCTAATGAAAAATTTCTATTATATTTTATTCCAATTTGATGAAGTGACAAATCACAATTTATATCGATAAAGTGATTTTCGACGATTTGTTCCCTTAAATCATAGTAATTTCATCCAATTATATTATTTCTCCCTAAAATATATTTATTTTTAAGCCCTGATTTGACGTGTATACAAGCATACTTTCAAATTAGCATATCAGTGATTTTTTTGTTCGGTTCACCCCCATCATTTAATAGTAGTGACTCAAGTTTACTCATGAGTCAGTTATAGTTGAAACTATAGTCAGATAGTACTTACCATATTTCTTTGATTAAAAGTCGCCCTCGTTTACAAGTCGCGGCAAAATATGAACACTTGGAATACAAGTCGCCCTCAAATACAAGCCGCGGCTAATATTCGAGGGC
>JAQFXT010001965.1:0-14298 GCA_034683725.1 Strigamia crassipes
TAAATAGTAAAAAATTACCGGATTGGCTACGCTATTTTTCGATATAGCGTAAGCTCCATTAGACTTATGAGTTTTCCACTACAGTTATAGACATAACGAGGGTTTTTATAACGTTAAAGTACATGGCACAAACTGCGTATTGGCACGCCATTTATAAGTTACAAGTTGAACGTATAAAAACGCAATCGCCAAATCTCTATTGTATCTTGCCCCTGGTTGACCCCAGCAACCCAGCAATGAAAACTGCGTACCTTCGTCGAGTATCCCTAATGCTTTCGTCTGCCGGAACACATAATGATTGATATTGTCCTACCTCTTGATTCGTATCATTATTGAACTGTACTAAAATAAAATAATAAAAACAATAAAAAGAACAAATAACTATCAAGGTGATAAATAATGCAATACCGTAAGGGCCTTGCACGTCTGCAGTTATATTTTGATCCAAGATGCCCCTAGATGCTTGAATGTAGGCTTCCATTCCTCTTAAAAACGTGTGTTCTATTAACCAACTTCTTAAAAGCGCATTAAACCTAATGTTACAATAGAATTAAAATCTTTCTTGATAATTAAAGAATAATTCGCAGATTCCATACTTCATGAGAATGATATACACGCCATATAATAATAACATAATAACTGATTCCCACCAATAGATTTTTCCATCAGCCATAACCTACAAAAGTAATCGAGATAAAAGCAATTTACTAGAGTTTACTAACAACCTGTTTTGTACCTCTGATTTTGCATTTATTCAACAAACATGTACGGTAGAGTCTCTGTAATCCGACATATATCGAACCACAATATATGGATTACTGCATTTTGAACTAAAAATAGAACTACAAGTACAAACCAAGTTAGCAAAACGAATGTACTGTACAAACAACTAGCAACTGACTGCTGTTGTATTGTATACACCATTCTCTCTCTGATGCACACACGCACACTTAGACAGGTCGTAACGCAAAAATTTCATGTACCGACCTACCGAAAGTCGAATTACTGGTCGTGTTGGACTTGCAAAATGTCGGATAACAGAAACTCTAACGTACCTCTATTCCTTAACCCTCGTAGTACCAACCTAAAAAAAATATTTTCTTACGATGTTTAAACAAAATATCCGAATTTTCAGAAAGAAATTCTGATTAGATTTAGAAAAAAAACAAAAAAAAACACTTTTATGGGTTTAAATTGACCCTTGTTGGGACAGGCAGGGTCAATAATAAAGAATAGAAATGTTTGCAAATATTACAAAACAGTATCTGCCCGTAATAACTTACAGCCATCAAAAGTAGCACTGTGATAGCGTAGAAGGCTGTGTCACGTACAAGGGGCCACCAACTTAAAGGACATGTCTAAATAAAGTGGCAATTAATCATTAAATATATTATTGTCACTCAGGGCCGGACAATGAGATAATCTGCTGCAAAATAAAGCGATGTCTGGTTGGATATCATGCATTTGGAGGCGTATGTCACCAGAAGAGCATACTTTCAATTGAATTCAATCAAATCTAATTGGTGAATACGCTCAATTCAATTAAAACAGAAAAACCAATGACTTTTTTTTATAACGTCATTGGCTTTTCTGTTTTATTCAATCAACTTTAATTCAATTCAATTCAATTCAATCGGTGATGTGCTCAATTCAATTGATCGTATGCTCGAAGCTGCGCTCATAATAGATCCACTTTCAATAAGCACAGCATCGCGGAACCACGTCAAATGTATACGTGACAAGTGTGCGAGGAGTATACGACAATCGCTCGAATCTTTCTCACGGGCATTTTGAATCTCTATAAATTCCTCCGTAAATGCTCTCATTAAACGTGGGCGCTCTAACTGCAAAATCAAGATTTGACCCGCGTACAAAATAAAATCGTTTTAAAACGTTATTTGATTTAAAGAAAAAAGTCGGAATTTTAAGACAAAAATTGATTTGTTAGATCAAAAACGTGCAGAAATTGTTCGTTTTTTTTAAAATCAAAAACGCTACATACGTACAGTAAACGTAATATATACTCGCGTTCAATAAGAGCATTTACGGTAATTATGGAATCCAAAATCTCGCAATATCTCGTGTATGAGATTATTGCAGAATATACTTTATAACGGCACGTCACAGTCACATTTTTTCCTGATTTTTAAGCAAAGTCCGGCCCTGATGTCACTCATCAATTCCTTACCTGTCTGGAGAAAATGGCGCAAATGCCAATAACAAACAAAATATTAAAAACCGCAGATCCGATAATAGTACCCGTTCCTACATCTGCTTTTGCAACAAAAACCCCTAGTTTACATAAAAAAATAAATAAATAAATAAAACCAAAAAAAAAAAAAATTAATTATTTCAAAGCCAGAAACGTAATACTTAAAAAAAAATTACCCAAAATCGATGCAAACAACTCAGGCGCTGAACTTCCCGCCGCCATAAACGTAGCTCCTGCGACATCTTCACTCAAACCCATTTTCTACCATTAAAATTTCAAAACAAAATAACTCACCAAAACATCAAAAAAAAAAAATTTTTGCTGACATAAAAAATTCAGTCATACATACGCTCCAACCAAATATTTATTTCTAACAGTCACGACGTTGAAAGCGAATGTCAAAATAGGCCTACCTCGCATATCCTTTCCAGAGACGTCACGAAATATCCATCGCAAACCACCGCCAACGCGTAAAACATGTAAACGCATACAAGCACATGGATAAGAACAGCGCCTCGTTGTCGTTGAGCATTCGTAAACAAATCGTGTGGAAATTCGTGGTATGCTTTAAAAAAAAAAAAAAAACAAGAAAAAAAATAAAAAATTATATTTTTCAGCTTTAATGTCATCATTACGTAATAATTACTAGATGCAGTGATAAAAATATGATGGGTACTTAAAGTCTTTTCACAACATAATGCGAATATGAAATGAGAATTTCAATCAAAGTAATGTTGGTACGAAACGCAGAATTCTGCGAGGGCCTTCCCCGCCCCCCCCCCGCCCCCCCACAAAAAAAAAAAAAAATTCAACTAAGAGCACTTGATTCGCGTACTGGTGCCTCGAATAAACTAAATTGCGGCCATACTGTGAGTTTATCTGTAAACCAGCTGCCTGCGATCGATGGGACGAGCTTTGCCCACGATTTGTTTAACATTTCTATTATTTGTTGAAAAAAAAAAGATCAGCGATTGAGGAAATGAAAAATATTATTCTTGCCAATGTTTTTCGTCGAGACAAAAGGTTTTTTGTGCGTTTGAGTTTGTTCTTTTTTGAATGTGTTTTTGTCGCGGGTTTGAAAATTGGGGTTTTTATAAAGACGTAAGGTAGAGATAAATATAAAAGAAAGGGAGTATATTGGTGCAAAAAAGTTGCAATAAAGCTCGACTGATGTATATCATCCGCCGATCTTTGGCTCGGTGCCAGAACGAGGCGCACGGCGGATGAACAAAAAGACATTCTTCGCAGCATCCCCCGCTATACATTATCATAAAACCTTCACCTTTACCGAATTCAATGTATTCATCAAGCACCATTAACTCCATTTACTCCATAAAAAATAATATAATAAAACAAAACTTTCGCAATTAAAATGTTGCAAAACCCATCGGGTTATTTCTTATACTCCGATCAATAAGTTTTGCCACATCCGCACGACAAAGTTTCTGTTTTTACCGTTTATCAAGTTTCTATAAACAAAATGGACGCTAAAAACCACTGAAACAATAATAATAATAATGGCCGGAGTGGTTTTACAACCAAATTCAAAATGGCTGCCACGAAAGTTAAATCAAACGATCAAACTCCGAATGCTACCGGGCGAAGCATCCGCCTCCTAAAACGTGAGTAAAATGTCCAATCGTGCTCAAATAAGTGGACCACAATTCGTTGGTCGAGACTGAGCATGAGACCCGAAAAAAACCTAAAATTATAACGCAAGATACGCGATCTTAAATTTTTGTTTTTAGTTTAATCAAACCGGAATTAACTCGATGGTCCAAAACAACACTAGGGCGGCCCAACGGTAAAATGGTTCATTTTTTATTTTCGTTCATCAAACTTTAAAGTACTACACACAAATCGATTCGTCTCGATGTTTCGACTCTAACGAGCTATAGTTTTTCTAGACTGCTGTAGTAGTTTGAAAAATGTTGAACCGTTGAGGCCGCCATTTGCAATAATCTATACTTTATACGATTTTAACCCATGATTTTAACCTTTGCGCACGCAGCGAGTTATTATTAAAAATAATTTAATCTAAAAAATGGATTATAATCTGTTAGGTGAACCCCCCCGCCCTGTTGTAATAAATCGCGCTTAATCCGGTCAACGATGCATTACCTGCAGGTATACACGTTGCATTATTTTCACTCCAATGCTGATGTATCTTCCTGCGGTGCATTACGTAGTCTTTCTCACTCTCGCTTTCCTCCGATCCCACAGTGATAACGATGGAAATGGTGGAAGAAGCAGCAACCTCGGTTTCATCATTCCCAACCGTCGTCGTTTCGTCATCATTCAACGCAGTTCCATTCTCACCCGAAACGTCATTTTCAATCGTTTCGTCCTGTTCCACGTTCAAAATCTGCCTCGATTTGAACCAATTCGAATCTTCGTGCTGCCGTCCCGTCAAATCGGATGTCGAGCGATCTTTAACGAGATAAAAATAGAAAATAAACGAACAAAACACAATGCGACCTTGGCGCCGTTATTAAGTTAGTCAATGTTGCATGGGGTTTACGTTCTATCACGATATGATGAAATTAGCTCGATGCGATCGATCGGCCATTAAAATTCATTGCTAAACTTATTTCGATTAATCGACTCGAGTGTGTTGTTCGCGAACCTCAAAGGGGATTTTCTTTTCTTTTCTTTTTTTTCTTTTTTCTTTCAATTCCCTCGACCGAGTCACGTTTTCTTCTTCCCAGTTTGCAATTGCCGTATTTTTACTGCAATTGCGTGCCATTTATTGCTGTACCAATATATATTTTTTTTCTTCGTGTATATATTGATATTGCACTAATTGGTTGAGCGATTAGCTTCCTGCCGTTTTCCATTTTTCACCGGCTAAGTGCAAGTCATTTGATTGACAGTACAATAAAAATTCAAATAAAAATAAAAATAAAAATATGCCGAGAATCATCACAAAATCGTCCTTGAGAACCCATTGCTATAGTAACCTAATCCCAGATTCGATAAATGGCCGAACAACCATCAATCCTGCATCGGGCATTGAGGAAAAAACAACGTAAAATAAAAATAAAATTCTTTGTTTCATTGTTTTCCGCCATAATCCGATTGCGGAATATTTACCAAAACCGCCACTAGGCGTAACGCAGGATTAAAACTTAAAACGGAAAAACGTCGAATAAACGTTGATTTACGTCTCTTCGGACGAGACAACGGCGATAGAGTAGCAGATTAAACCCTTGATTCACAAAATAGCATCCATATTGCTCGGCACGATCAATACCGAATGAGATAAACCAAAATTCGACAAAATTGGCCGAGTGCATCGAATCCGTTAAAAATTCCCAAATTTTTATTTTAAAAAATTTTTCAAATTTTTTTTTTTTTTTTTTTTAAATTTTCAAAAAATAAAAATTATTTTTAAAAATCTCCACTTACCTCTTTTGCCACGTAGTAAATAAACATTAAGAAGGCAAAACATCAATCCAATATAAACGCACCGGGCGAGCGCCCTGCGTCCGAACCCCAGTGCCATGATCCATGGAACTCTCAACTGGTTCACAACACGATTTAATCGAGCCTCTGCGGGCGGTGCCTGTTCTCTCTCTCTCTCACCGTGCGCCGGCCAATCGCAGCCACTCGCAGCCACACGGCGGCGCCACTTGCAGTGTGTGTAAACAAAACTCTGCATTTTCGCAGTAAATAATTGAACATGGTGGAAAAAAAAACAGCAGTTTTAATTGAATAGTTGAATAATTAATAAACAAATGAGGTTTTTGGATATTGGATTGTGTTACCAGTCCTCGACGTCAGGCGGCATTGCTTTAATAAGGCCTTGGACTTTTCCTAGGACGATTGTGTTGGCACTTGTGCAGTTTGTATGGAAATAAGGCGAAGATAATGTGAGTGCGTCCATTATGCTTAATTCGCCGTTGGGTTTTTCTTCGAAGGGAATTCGGTTTTTGCAAAACCAGCTTTTGATTTTTTCTTTTCGTGCAATTAGTTCGTCGGTTGTATGGATTAGTTCTTCGTGGTTGCCGCAAAGTTTGTCCAATTCGGTTTTAAATTCGTCCGTGTTGGTGTTTATTATTGTGATGTTCTTCACAGAGTGTCCTAGGATGATCGTGTAGGTTTTGGGTTTTTTGGAAATAAAATTCACGAGAATAACACTGAAATATGAGAAAATAATCAACAAAAATTGCATTTTTTGGAATTAAAAAAAAATTTATTTTACCTTCCTGAGACGGGATCTATCGTGTAAACCCAGCCCTGTTCCTGCTTTTCGTTGTGGACATCAACAACGACTTCGTTGTATAGGAATTTGCGCAATTCGGTCGGATTGTTTTGAAAAACATTGTGAGAAAGCGGACACGTAGTCGCCATGCTTTACAAAACCACGAGGGTCGCCAACCCACAATGCATTTCAACCGAATCCAACCAATCGTGGTTGAGAATCCCGATCGGATCTAAACCATCCTTTATAATTATACAACGTCATAAACCGTCACATCATAATACTAAACACGATAAACAATGACGATTTATTTTTATTTCCCGAGCAAAGAACCTTAGATCGAACTCTTTGTCGGTTGTTGGTGGTTTTGACACCGCCCTTGTTGAATTACCTCACCTCATTTGCATGATTTTAACTCGGAAGACGTTGTTAATCATCAATTGTCAGGATCTAAAAACATTTCACTGGCCAATGTTCGCTTCAGCGTGATTCTGCACAGCTAACATGACGCCATCTCTAACTTCATTCACGTTTGTTTTGATCTCAGTTTGTGTCGCTGCATTCGGTGGACGCAAACCTTTGAAAGGTGATGAATTGTCAAGCATCGAAGTGATGTCCAGTGCGAAATTCGCATCGAACGAAATCAGAAATCAGAAACTGCGCAATGGAGAATTAAACGAATGCGAACAACTGAGTTACAACGTCTTACGCGGCTACACACAGGTAGTAACCGGTGTAAACGATTTCAACCAATCAAATTAACCCAATTTTTTAATTATTTAATTTATTTCCGTTTAGGTTGTGTCTGGTGCGAAGTATATGTTGGAATTAAAGGTGTTTCCGGTCCCAAACAACGACGAAATCTGCACGAACAAAATAAATAAATCGGTTACAGAGTTTAAGGTGAAATTTGTCGTTATTCTCGGTGCTGTTTTTATATTTTTATGTAAATTTTGTGTTGTCTTTAGCCCGAGATTTGCGAAGTTGAAGTTTGGTCTCGATCGTGGAAGATCCCGCACGCGCTGGAGCTCATCCGGTCCACATGTTTGAAGATCGAAGATTGATTTTGATTAGTTACAACGAATGATCCAGTTACCTGAATTAGAGATTGCATTTATGTCTTTATATTTATCATTTTTACACGTTTAATAAAATAACTTTTTATTTTTATTTTTTTTAATTATATAGTTGATTCACGATTTAAATTTGGAGACTTTGTTTTGAAGTCTGGTATTTATTATGTATTTTTATTTTTTTTTGTAATCGTTATGTTATAATCGTATCATTAAAGTTGAATTTGTTGTAAACGATGTGGTTTTATTACGGAATGATTCGGTTTTTGGGGATTGAAATCGAAATTCGATCGTTAAGGGCAGATAAAGATGGCTGACATGAATTATTGAACTTTACTCGGGTCCATTGGTTGTTGAAAATTGATTTTATTTTAGTTTTAATATTTTGTAATGTTGATGGGTTCATTTTTTTCTTCTTTTTTTGGGCGCTGGTATTGGTGATTGAATTTCGTTTTCACTCTCGTCGTCGTCGTCTTCGTCTTCGGTATTCGATTCATCTTCGTCGTGTTTTCCTATTTTGGAACAGTTTTTTTGTTAGTTTGTTTTTAATTTTTTAATTCGAGATAAATTTGTATTTACCTGATGGTAAACCGGAAAAGGATTTTTCAACATCGATTATTTCGGTCAACAATTTATTACTGTCAATTTGCATCTTTTCGGTCGCTTTGCGCAAGTCCGTAAATGTAAATTTGTCATTTAGATTAACTGATAAATTCACTGGTTCACTCGACCTGTTGCTTGTTATCACAACGTTGACACAATTCATGATCTTTGTCGAATGTAAAAATCGCAAAAAGTCGTCCGAGATGAGCGTGTATAGCGACTAACGGCACCTAGTGTTGGAAATTGTGACTTCAAGTGAAATCATAAAAGGCCCAATCTATGCGTTACAAAAATAAATAAATAAATAACGAGTGAATAAGAATACTTTTATTTTGCCACTAAATTCATTCAAAAATTGCGTAATCACTGTGCAGTGGATCGTTGCTTAATACACGAAATTAGATTTTCGTTAAATATTATCAGATACATAAATGTTAAAATTGCTAGAAAATGAATGAAAGATGCAAAGACAATGCCAAGATAACGTTTGTCACAACAGCACAAAATGTCATCTTTCGTTTTTAAATATTTTCAAATATTTTATAAATATATATAATAAGCTAATTGATATTGATACATAATGGTAACATAATTAATGATTCGGCTAAAATCTGAGTCAGCCAACCATTATTCTTTCTATGGACTGTGCTTAGCAAATCCAAATACTAACTGGACTGGCAACCCAGCGCCACCGTGTGGCAAATTTTGTCCCGATGCGGCAAACAATCTTTTACATGCGCGCTACATTTGAATGCAACGTGCTTGATTGTTGTTGACTGCGAACACAAACATTATTCCAATCATTTCATCAAACATAAACAAACAAAAACCTTAGGGTGACAACATTAAAAAAAAAAAGTCAATTTGCAAAAGTCACGAACATGTGAATCTTTATCCGCACGGACCAAATCCGCGCGCGAATTAAAATGGAATATAAAAAAATAACAATAACGAAATAAAACAATTTAAAAATCCGCGAAAAAATTTATGATGACGTATACGACATATATGCGAATGTTGCAACAACGTTCTGCGAACGTTTTAAAAACGTTCACTTACAATTTACATATATAAACGGTAGATTCAGTACACAAACAGCACAGTCTCTTGTAGTGAAGAAGATGACTTCAATTTTGATCAAACTCCCTTCGCATTCAACAGTCGAGAGTCGTCAATGGTATGACGAAAGAAAATTTATTTATCGCGAGGATCGAGCAAGCGGTTTTGATGCGGACGTATTGCTTATGCGCTGCATTATACCAAAATGCCATTGTCGTGGTCGTTTCAACGTCGTTTCGCATCACTTTGAAATCGTTTCGCAGCATCAGCACGGAACTACTGCCCTGAATGTTAACTGCAAACTATTTGCGTATGAGCTGGTAAACAATTGCCGCAGTTTAAATCCATCTGCCTCAAAAAAACAGGAATATGACAAGTTATGCGTGAAGTATCCAGATGTTGCGCTGCAACGCTCGTACAAGAGTTACAAGTCTATGCTCAGTCGTATGTGCAGAAAAACCATTCCAAGAGTGAATGTAAATGGCCAACACCACGTACCGACACTGCCAAATGACCCGCCAGACTTCAATCTACCGCGGGCGATTGAGAATGCCACGAATCGTCGTGGACGCCCTCGAATACACCCTCTGCCTGATCCAGCTGCAGAGCCCAGACGTGGTGTGCGTAGGCGTCGCTCAACCAGCCCAGACACTATGGCACCCCCTGCGCAACGGCCAAGAATCAGGTGGAACGTGGTGGATGTTATTGCGTCGTTATCTGCGGAGGTGCGTGCATTGTCCTTTGATTTAATCGAGCTTCTTAGTGAAGCAACTCGAAGCCTCGTTGTCCAAGAGGAAGCGAACGATTTCACCTGCCGAATGTGCAGTGCACATCAGTGCAACATTGTGTACAGGTGTGGCCATACTGCATGCTCCGCGTGTGTACAAAGGGCTGTTGAAGTGGATGTGCTTCTGAAATGCCATGTTTGTTGCTTGGTAATCAGAAAGCGCAGCCATTTAACTCGAATCCTTTTCTAAGTGTTGCAATAAACAAATTTTCATCGTTAAAATGTTTCTAATTTTGTTACTTTTTATTTCTAATTACTTCTAAGTTGTTTTTTTAAATTTTTAATAATTATTTTTTTTAAATTTAAATTTAAATTTCTTGTTTTACAACCACAAAGTTAAGAGACTACCGACACCTATTGTTGAAAATTGTGACTTCATGTAATCTAATCTACGCTTTTATCAAAATGAATAAATAAACCAACAAAATTGAATTTTTTTTTTAATTTAGATGTTTAATTTAGCTTTGAATATCTTCAGATTTACATAAATTTTAAAATTTAATTTAGAATATTAATGAAAAATAACTGCGAGTATTTTTAATACAACGATTATGAAAGATGTATTTCCGATGTTCTGAGCAATATATACAAAATACAGACATAAAATTACACAAAAAACTCCAAAACTCATTTAGTTAAAATAAACATCCACAAATAAACACGCGACAAATGTAAAAACATACACCCAGGAACAAATCAAACATTCCGTTTGTGCCAGCAAAAAATTTCGTCAAATTTAGAAAGATCGAGACAATTTCAAACCTCTACATTCATACAATCAACGATACAATCGACCCTGTGTTCAAAAACGAGCAAATGTAATTCAAATTGTAAATATATCAGAAAGGCAATCAATCACCCACTCGATCCTCGATACAACACGAAAGAATTACGCAATACAATCTAACGCTATGAATCTATCATGTTGTTCCTGACAACAATAATTTAATTTATAGTGTATCGAACACTAGAATGAAACACTAACGGAACGTCAATTCCCGGCTTAGGAATTAATACTGAGCGGAATATGCTCTTCGTTGTCCTCGTCTCTCTTGGTTGGAAACACGAGTTGTATTTTATCAAAACATTCTTCAGGTAACGATGCAACTTGATGCCAAAGATAAAGACAAACAACTAGGGTCCATGTTTTCAGTGGTCCTAAAACGAACGCTAAGGTGCCGTACGCCAGGAGGAACGAATAGGCAATCCACAAATTCCATGTCAGCAATATAAGAAAAGGAATTTGCTGACACAAATAACTCCCAAATGACACTTTTAGTCGACAATACATTTGCTTGTAGCGACAATCCACACTGTGAGCAAGGAAAAGTGTCAGCGGTATGTGGAATGTCAATATCTAGAAAATAAAAAATTTATTGAAAATTTTTTTTTAAAATTTTTTTTATGTTGTGTTGGTTAACTCACATGGACAACCCCGAACGCAAAGGTGATTCCGCCGGGCAGAAAGGATTTACCTAGAAACATGCCCCACGCAAAACACCAACCAATATGGTCTTCGATAATTTCACCCACAAACCACGGGCCTAAAATAAAAATACTGGTTTAAGTACCGTAAAACTCCGAATAAACCGATTAATTAAAAATCAACTATTTTTTTATGGGATTTGAGGCCTAAACGTAAAATTTTCTGCACAAAACTGTACCTTTTAGGCCCAAGAATAACAGTTTCTGCACAAAACTATATTCTACACCCAAAAATGGAATTTTATGCACAAAACTGCACTTTTTAAGCCCAAATATGAAATTTTGTGCACATAACTGTATTTTTTAGGCCAAAAATAGAATTTTATGCTCAAAATTGTACTTTTTAAGCCTCAAAATAAAATTTTAAGCACGAAACTACTTGTTAAGCCCAAACATGGAATTTTACGCACGAAGCTATTTTTTAGGCCCAAAAATAGAATTTTAAGCCCAAAAATGGAATTTTATGCACAAAACTATTTTTTAAGCCAGATATCTCAGCTTTTGGTATAAATGACTAGTTGAGGTTTTGGTCTCGTAAACTTAACCCCCTGAAGTGATATTTCCTTCGAAATACGCACCCCGGGTCAACATCGTCACAATTTAATTGAACCCGACGTTTATTGCATAAACAGGCCAGACCACAATTCGGAGCTTTATGGTATTTATTTCCTCATTCAATTAATTATGTGCTGTTTTTTATGCTTACCGATTGGAACGTAAAGAATGCAGAACATTAAAGGATAAAACAAACGATCGATGGCGACTAATAACCACAGTTTCCGCACCAAAGCTTGAAAACAGAGACATTGGAATCTCGGCTTTTGTATCTTCCTTTCTAAACATTCAAATAAAAATATTTTATTGTAAAAATTAATCGTTTCATCTACCAACACAATTTACCTAACACAAGCTTGTGCAGAATTCTCAATGCACAAAGCGGCACGACCGCAATCACCATAAAAAGACCAAAGGTTACCTGAAACTGATTAAAAATATTTTTAAAAAAAAAATTTTATTTTAACTTTTGAATTATACGGTACCACTTTAATCATGCTGGTCATTAAAACTAAACGCGAAAGAATTTTAAAACTAAGTTGTGACCCATCCAACGTGAACGGCTGACTGATCTCCTGCAGGCGATTATCCTCGTCCTGTTACAAATTTGATAAAATTAAATCGTGTAATTAAGTAATTTAATCGCATTAATTTACCTTTGCTTGGACATAAATAGTGTGAACTCCCGATGCGTACGTGGAAGGGACCCACGACATGATGTAAAGTGGGCCTCGAGACTGAAATGCCGGCTGCCATTTCCCATCATCGATTTTAACTTTCACTTCCTCAATGGGCGACGTGGAAAAGACCAAAATTCGAATGTGAGTGGACTGTAAAATCCGTTGTAAAGGTTCGACGGTCGGAATCGAATATAAAGCGTGTTTCGGGTTGGTTATCACAACAACTGGCCATTGGTCGTGAGGTAGATCAACAAATGTAAAAAGTCCGTGATCAACGACAGCGATTCGAAACCTATCAATTAAAATAAACTTTACATTTAAAAATGTATAAAATCCCCTGGTTGTACGCAGGTGCACTATAGACAAAATGGAATATTCCCCTAAATTAATAACATTCACTAATACTTTTTGAGTAGTTTCTCTTTCCACTTAAATACAAAAAAATACTTTTTTTTTAAATGTGCAATACAATGAAGCATCGATTATCCGATGATCATAAAACCGATTCGTTCACATATTTGGATATTACGAGTTTACAGGTGTTGTACACATATTTTAGCTTTTCCCACGATCTAATGGGGGCCCGCGATCAACCAGAAGATTTATGGTACGCAATGTTTTGTAATGTACATTCTGCTATCTTTCCAATCCGCAAGTTCCAATTCCAAACTGCCTGAATGATGTATTGTATACATTTTCTTGACTAATCCCCCGAGTGTGTGGAAATGTCCACAAAAGTAAGCGTAGCTGCCTCTGTGTTAATAAATTAAATTGAACAATTAAAAAATATGCGCAACGACAAATACCGTAACATTTTACTTCATTAAATTACGAATTCCTGGACTAGGTGAAAGAATCGATGACGTCGGGTAGTGCCCGAACCAAAACGTCGCATTGCTATCCAGACTTTTTGCTTTAAATTCCTTAAGTAGTTGGATTTCTTCCTATTTATTTATTTATTTATTTATTTATTTATTGCTCTGACTTCAAATTTCGTACCTCATTTATCAAACCAATAAAATTAAAAGGTCTTCTTGGTCCTGGCTCCAAGCAAGCGTCGACACCGATAAAACTGTAGGTGTCATTGTCGTGTTGAAAATTAAACATGTATGAACGGGCATGGAGTTTGCCCTGAATAGAATAATGTCTGAAAATCAAAAATTAATTTAAAAATAAATTATTTATTACGAAATGACTTCAATAAAATCACCTGTAATAATTTTCGGAACTCTTTATTGAAGGTACGTTAAAATTATCTAAAAAAAAATTTTTTTTTAAATATATTATTGACTTTTAAATGCAAAATATAAATGCGTTACCATGGTTTCCTCTTATATCTAACCAAATCGTTTCCTTCTGTACTTCCGTTTCAATTAATAACTGATTATACGTTTTCCATTCTTCAATGTATTGCTGGGAACCATGTAAATCTCCTGTTTTGGCATCAGTTAAATCACCTACAAAATTTAAAATTTAAAATTTAAAATAATTTATGGTGTAAAGTCAATTTTCAAAAATATTTGGATAAATTCAATGAATTTTAGCTAAAGTTTAAATAAATTAAATAAATTTTAGCTAAAATTTAGATAAATTCAATAAATTTTAGCTAAAATTTAGATAAATTCAATAAATTTTAGCTA
>JAQFXT010001966.1:0-14291 GCA_034683725.1 Strigamia crassipes
AATTCAAAGAAATTTCCATAAAATTCAAAGAAATTTCCATAAAATTCAAAGAAATTTCCATAAAATTCAAAGAAATTCAAAGAAATTTCCATAAAGTTCAAAGAAATTCAAAGAAATTTCCATAAAATTCAAAGAAATTCAAAAAAATTCAAAATCTCAAAATCTCAAAAACTCAAATTGATTTACAAAAATTAAATTCTATCGCTCAATTTTGAATACCATTCTTGAATGGTGTCCAAGTTGTTGTTGAACGGCGCGCCATTTCCAGCCAACTGCTGCTCCCGTTTCCACCTGATCAACTCCTCGTCCAAAACCTTCGACTGCAAACCGTTGAGGATTTGAAACGTCTCGTTGTGTTTCTCGGCCAAAGCCAAACGCATCTGCAGCAGCCCCGTCGCCTTCTGACTCAGCATCTGGTCCACCATTTCCTTCTGTTTCTGCAGCTTCTTTTCGGTCTCCACTTGCGTTTGACCGTTCGGTTGACTCCTCACTTGATTTATGTGCGCTGCGTGCAAAAACAATTCCGCATTTCATTACATCTTGCACATTATTTTATTTTATTTTTATATTGCTGTAATACCTTGTAATTTGGAACTTTCCTGGTACTGAATTACAAATGATTCCTGCTCGTTTTGCATTCGCCGTAATTCCTCCTCGGTTTCCTAATATTATGCAACACATTATTATTATTATTTCAAAGCTTTATAAATGGAAATTATGTTCTGAATAAATCTCCATTTCAATATTTTTGGGTTAAAAAATTAAAAATTAAAATTTTTTGTCAACATTGTTATTGAATTAGTTGAAAATTCAACATTTTTGCTAAAAAGTTAAAAATTCAACATTTTTGTTAAAAGCTAAAAATTCAACATTTTTGTTAAAAGCTAAAAATTCAACATTTTTGTTAAATAATTGAAAATTCAACATTTTTGTTAAATAATTGAAAATTCAGCATTTTTTCCAACATTTTTGTATTGAATCAGTTGAAAAATTCATCAGTTATGTATTGAAATAGCTCACAATTCAACATTCTTTAGTTAAAAAATTAAAAATTCAACAGTTTTACAACATATTTTTGCTGAAACAGTTGAAAATTCAACATTTTCTTACAAAAACAGTTAAAAATTCAACATTTTCTTACAAAAACAGTTAAAAATTCAACATTTTCTTACAAAAACAGTAAAAATTCAACATTTTCTTACAAAAACAGTTAAAAATTCAACAATTTCTGTTGAAAAACTTCAAAATTCAACAACATTCTACTGAAACACTTTAAAATTCAACAATTTTCTGCTGAAAAACGTCAAAATTCAACATTTTTCTGCATAAAACCTCTAATTTCTGGCCTTTACTGTTGAAAAATTTCAACCTTTCAATTTTCTATCTTAAAAAAAAAACCCAAATCCCAACCTATTTTTATTTTTTAAATACCAAAACCAATTCAATTTACGTGTGTTTTCCTTCGAGCATATTCCAACTGCTGCGTAATTTCTTGTTGCGGATCCAGCGTAGAATGAATTTGATTAGCCAAACTGCCCACAGGTGGCTAAAAAAAAAATCAAAAACAAACAAATAAATAAAATCTTACAACCACCACAAAAACCCATACATTTTCCGCCTGTTCCACCAATTTCGTCTCCATATTAAGACAATGCCTCACAATCCTCACCAACGACAACGGATTATGACTATAATGTTGCTAAATCACCCAAGAAAAAAAAAAAAAAAAAAACACCAATTAATAAATTTAAAAAACCTCCAAGACTTAATCACAATTACCCTAAACATGTTGGCAGTTTCTGACAACTTTAATTTCATCAGAAAAAACTCAGCACTATTCATCTGCTGTGCTTTGGCTTCCAATTCCTGTATGAGCGACGCCACCAATCCAGCTGCGTAACCTTCGTGCGCAGGATTGTCTGGGTCAATGTTTTGCCTGCAACAACCAAACAAACCAACAAATACAATTAAAATTAAAGCAGAAATCTTTCTAAAGTGACCCGATACACAAAAAAACAAAAAATAATTGTTTTACAGTCCGAATAAACGAATAAACGACAATTTACCACGCTTTTTCTTCGATCCACGGCGCGAGAAAATGGCGCACTTCGATCGGGAAATGTTCGCCGTAAACGGCCTGAACTTGTCGCAAGGCATCGCCTTGTAACTGCTGCGCTTTCGTCCACAGAGACATTTCACTGCCGCAGTCTAATTCAAAAACAAAATCAAAAATTAAAAATCACAAATATCGAAATATTCGAAAAAAAAAGCCGTTTAAAGGTTTTAAAATTTTTAGTTCCAAATTCCGACACCAGGTTTTGGGGTTTTCGGTCAATTTCCGGCCAATTTCCGGTCAAAATGACCCGGAATTTGTGCCAAAATCTTACAGTTGTACATTTCGTGTAATCCCATGATCAGTTTGTGTTAAATTAATCAAATAATTGTCCTATTGGAATCGATTCAAGTTGTTTATCACAATTTAGATCGAAGCAATTCAAAGTCCACTCACTGACTCAGTTATTACTTCATTTTCTAAGTGTAGTGAGCAAATCTGCTGTTCCATAATCATTTTATGACTTGTATTAATGTCTTTAAGTCTAGAGTTCTAAACAGCTAATCTCTGCCAATGTTTATACTGATAAGTTTCTTCACCGTGGCACCCAGGAAAAACCAATTTTCAATAAATACGATAAAAATGTCGTCATTTCTACTATTAAATAATATTTCCTAGAAGTTAATAAAGAAATAGACAAATTATCAAGTAAAACCCTTATTGATTTTTGTCAATTCAAGGCCAGTCCAGTTGTCAATTCACAACTAAACTGGATTTTGTTTACTCAAAATTAAAAAAACCCACATTTCGAGATTCCAATCAGAAAAATAAATTTTAAAAACATAAAGTTGCTTCCTATTAACCTAAATCCACTTTCATTCCTACAAATATTAAAATACCACTCAATAATACTCGATAAAATGATTAGATCGTGGGCGATGCGGCCGCCATCTTTCATCTTCCACCCACAACTACACCGGAATCAGTCTACCCTTTTCCCCTATAGAAATTTTTATTTTTATTTTTTGACGAATTCAATGCCGATCCAATTCATCATCTATTTATTTTTGGAAAACCCAAACGATATTTTTTTAAATTTTTTATTCACAACAGAACTCTAACGAACATCTGTGTATGAAAAGCACAAAAACTGTCAGTTCTCACGCACTTATGACATCCCAGTAAACAAATGCAATTCGCCCAACCTAGCGTCAGTTTCCGTTCCTAATTCACCCAGCAGAACATTTTCAACAACAAATCGTCATTACTCCATGGAAGCGAGCACAACATTTAATTTTAGCTCGGCTAATCATCGAGAAAATGTTCTTGTTATTGCAGATGTAGAAAAACATTACCTAGCGACCGATCGATACCCCCAGCAAAATCAAACCCAATGGATTTCGCTCTCAGGAATGTTATTGATCGATAATCAAAACTCACCAGTTAATCTCTGCTGGTAAACTGTCGACTGGTTCTCCTGGAAAAATAAAATTAAATAAATTTCAATTTTGTTATTCGATTTGACTAAATAAACAAAATTTCCCCAAAAAAACGACACAAAAGCTGAAAAAAAATCAGATCCTGATTCGTTTTTTGGAAAAAAATGTGTTAAATTTCCGCCATTTTGAGTCATGCGCTCGACTAGATTTGTCAGGTGTCTCGGAAATATAACGGGACGGTTAAAAGTCCCGGATTTTATCAAAATTTCTCCCAAAAAATATTACTTTTATTATTTTTTTTATTATTTTATAATTTCAAATTTCAAAAAATAATAAAAATTTGAATTTTTTGTGTCCCGGAATCACGGAATTATGGCGGGTCGGCCAAAAGTCCCGGATTTCATGAAACTTTCACCAAATAACTGAAAGAAAATTAAAATTTTCCCATTTATTTTGCTAATAAAATTTTAAATAAATAGATAAATAAAAATTAGATTTTTTTGTGTCCCGGAAACTAGGAAACTAAATTTTTTTTTTTTTTTAAAAACAATAAAAATTCTATTTTTTATGACCCGGAATCCCGGAAACATATTAGGATGGCCAAAAGTCCCAGATTTCAAGAAAAGTTTGCCATAAAATTAGAAAAAACTAAAATTTTCTCTTTTATTTCGTTAATAAAATTTAAAAAATTGAATAAAAACTCTATTGATTGTGTCCCGGAATCTCGGAAACACAACCGGAAGACCAAAAATCCCGAATTCCACAAAAATTTCACCAAAAACAAAAAAAAAATTTTCCCTTTTAATTTGCAACTAAAATAAAAACAAAACAACAAAAATCAAATTTTTTGTGTACCGGAATCCCGGAAACATAACGGGACGGCCAAAAATCTCGGATTTTACAAATATTCCATTAAAAAGCCCAAATTGACAAAAATTTCACAAAAACATCAACATTTTCCCATTTAATTTTTAACAAAAATGGAAAAAGAAAAATAAAGAAAAAAAAATAAAATTTCCTATGTCCCGGAATCCCGGAATCCGACCCCGAAACCTAGAGACGAAATCCCAAACCAGCCCGCCGGAAACCTAGCGGGATATTAGGCCTATTTATCAAGCCCTAATGATTCAGTGACCTTCACGCATCTTTTTACTTTCTCTCCAAACACTTGCACAATTAACCCTAAAAATTAAAACAAAAAACAAAATAAATTTTTAAAAATAATTAAAAAAATTCCTTCCGAGTTTACGCGCAACTGTAAACAAAGTGGTGCACACTCGGCCTTTTGTAATGGCCAACACAGGATTAGGCTTACGGATGCATTAAGAGAGCAGTCGGACGGGCCTCTTGCGCATGCTGGGCCAAATCCTGCAGCCATTGCGAAAATGGCTAGCGAAAGAGACGACACTCGATGACCAGACCAGCGGCCAAACCACTCAACGACACGGCCGCTAGATCAACTACCTGTCACTACTCACTCTTCTCGTGCACGCTGCTCACTCGCTTCTCGTTGGCCGTCGTCGCTCGGAACGCACCGACTTATTTCTTGGAATTTACAATCGCATAAACATGGACCCTCGGTTCCTGGAAGCCGTTCCTTTTAAGGGTGCGATGTTACCCACAGAACGAATCTCTTCGCTTTCAATCTCGGAGTACCGATATGACGTCAACAACAACCACGCTCGTATTAAACCGTGAGATTTAATGACGTCATTGAACTCTCAAGTTATCTCTAGGCTTCCACACGCCATTGATGTTGTCGGTCGATTTCGAGATGTTTTCGAGAGATTATTTAACGAAAACGTCGTTTGTTTGAAATAAAATTTATTGGCATTTTATAAACTGCGAGTTTATGACGCGGAAGAATTCATTCTCGCAGTTTTTAACAAGTTTTTCTGTACATTCCGAGTAATTTCTAGACTGCGTAGGTGATCACATGACGTCGTTAGATCACGCGCACACAGACCGAGTTTGATTTCATTATCTACAATTTTATACTGCATAACATTAGACATAAAATCTCAATCATTTGTAACTGGAGTAAAATGAAAAACAGGAAATAAAAATCCAACTTATGTACAGAAATAACATTAACTTGATTGCATTGGTTGAAATAAGTTAAACTGAACTTGAGCAAACAATCGAAACCCAACTCAGGCACTTTCAAAATGGCCGCCGCATTCTCAAATTCGCTATAAAAAACAAACAAAACCTTTAACAGGAAGACAAACGACGCAAATTAACACGGAAAAACGATTTTTCTGGCACATTATTAAGCTAAAAAAAAAATGGAAAAGAAAATGAAAAAATCTTTTTAAAAAAACATGATTTTTGGTAATAAAAGCAACAAAATCAATCAAAAACAATCCGATTTTTGTGCGATTTTCTTCACTGTTGCACCGCGGGACGAAATCGAGGCAAGTACAAGCCGAATTTGGTTTCGATTCCCGAAAAAACGGATAGAGCCACTTTGTATCCGCCGATGTGATCGGGATTGTCGGACTGGACATCGGCAGCAACAGGCACTTTGACTTGCGACCCCTGTGGACGCCTGAAAAAACCAAAAAGAATTAAATTCCATGAAAAAAACACCAAAAAAAAACAACAAGAAACAAGAAAACACCAGAAAAAACTAGAAAAAACTAGAAAACACCAGAAAAAAACTAGAAAAAACAAGAAAACACCAGAAAAAACTAGAAAAAACAAGAAAACACCAGAAAAAACTAGAAAAAACAAGAAAACACAAGAAAAACTAGAAAAAACAAGAAAACACCAGAAAAAACTAGAAAAAAAAACAAGAAAACACCAAAAGATCACAAAATACAACAGGAAAAAAAAAAGAAAACACCAAAAAATGCCAAAAAAAACAACAAGAAAAAATAAGAAAACACCAAAAACAACTTAAAAAACAAGAAAATACCAAAAAATCACAAAAACAAGAAGAAAAAACAAGAAAACAGCAAAAAATCACAAAAAAAAAACTTAAAAAAAAAGAAAAACACCAAAAAATCACAAAAAACAACTTAAAAAAACATGAAACACTGGAAAACAACTAAATAAACAACAGAAAACACCAAAAAAACACCACAAACAACTTAAAAAACAAGAAAAAAACTCACGTTCCACCAAAATCCACGTAAATTAACCGCTGCAAAAGCTCATACGTGACCAAAGTCACTCCGAACTGGGGCGACGAACGAAGCACACGCGCTAAAAAACCAAAAACCCATAAATTTCCATTCAAATTTAAATCGAAATTTCCAATTTCCAATACCAGGTGCGCCTTTCCAGAAAGCTCTCCCGCCCTCCTCGAGCCAGATTTTCCTGGTCGCATCCATGACGCCGGTGTAGGTCGTCTGTCCAGCGCGCGCTTGCACCTGCAGCCTCGTTTTGATCACGTCGGCGGGCGTGACGAGCGACGCGGCGGGGATGCCCGCGAGTGCGGCGGCCAACAGCAACGAGCCGGGGCTGTTGTAGCCCTCGCTGTCGGCGAACGCCGCCTTGGTGTGCGCGTACGCGGGAAAGTAGATGGCGGAGAACGGGATGTCGCGCAGGAAACAAGCGCGAGAGCCTTTGTACAGGCCGAGGAAGCCGAGGTCTTTGAGCACGGTGATGGCGCTGACTCGTGACGCCATCGTGATCTCGCCGGCGACTTGTAGGCGGATTTTCACGATTTCAATCGGGTTGGTAAACATCACTTGTGAACCACCAGCCTGAAATAATTAATAAATAAATAAATAAATAAATTGATTGAATTAATGATTGATTGATTGATTGGTTGGTACTGACAACTGCTCCGGCTAAAATTTCGGCCGAAAGTACGATTTGTCCTTTTTCGGTGCGGAATTTGTCGCGGATAAAATCGTTCATCTGGAAATTTGGGTTTGGTTGATGAGTTTTGGTGGAATGAAAATAGAAGATGTATTGTTGCAATGTTTTAAATGTTATTTCTAAGAACTGGGATGGCTCGATAGATGTGAAAAGGTCGAGAAAAGGTGGAAATCCGAGATTTATACAAAAAATCATGTTATTTTTGTTTTTTTTTAAATCAAAATCTTATTTTTTCCAAGTAAAAACAAATAATTTTGCATAAAAAACAATTTTTTCCACGAAAAACAAATAATTATCCACGAAAACAAATGATTTTCCACGAAAAAAAATAAATTTCCCGAAAAACAATGAATTTTCCACGGAAAACAATGAATTTTCCACGAAAAACAATGAATTTTCCACGAAAAACAATTAATTTTCCACGAAAAACAATTAATTTTCCACAAAAAACAATTAATTTTCCACGAAAAACAATTAATTTTCCACGAAAAACAATTAATTTTCCACGAAAAACAATTAATTTTCCACGAAAAACAATTTTCTACTAAAAACAATTTTTTTTCCATGAAATCCAAATAATTTCGATGTTTTTTCGTCGAAAACAATTACTTTCCGCACGAAATAACTCGCGGGGTTCATCATCGAGCCGACCCCGACTACCAACAAACATCCATACAACATTTGTAATCACATTTTCATTTCACGTCGCTGTCGATTTATAACTTTTCTCGCCGTTGCCCAACTTACAGTGAGTTTAATGGCTTTCTCAGGGGCGACACCAACAAGCTGCGGAATTAGCCCTCTGTACAATCCAAAAATGCCTTCGTGTCGAATCACTTTCTTGAAGCAATCCAGACTGTTTTTGTACATTAATTCACCCACATAAGAACCAGAACGCTGGTTTTGCAATCTGGTTTTTACTAAATCGATTGGGTAAACGGCAGTCGCTCCAGTCGCTAAAATAAATTAAAAAAAAATTAAATATTTGCTCGAAAATTCGTTTAATTCGAAAAAAAACTTACCACCGGCAATTGCACCGAGTAAGAACCTGTAACCGCTCTCTAAAAATTGAATAAAAACGCCTCGTTCGTCTGGAGACTGAAAAAAAAATCAATTTTTTAAATCTTTTTTGCATTTTTTAATGATCAATTTTTTAAATCTTTTTTGCATTTTTTAATGATCAATTTTTTAAATCTTTTTTGCATTTTTTAATGATCAATTTTTTTTGGGGGAGTTTTGCTCGGATTTTTAAATAAAAACAAATAATTTACTTAAAAAAACGAATAAATTTCCACTAAAAACAATTTTTTCCCGCGAAAAACAAATAATTTCGCACAAAAAACAATTTTTTTCCGCGAAAAACAAATAATTTGGCACAAAAAATTTTTTTTTTTCGTGAAAAACAAATAATTTCACACAAAAAACAATTTTTCGCTTGAAAAACAATTTCGTACAAAAAAAAACAATTTTTCCCATGAAAAAGAAATAATTTTACATGATAACAATTTTTTTCACTAAAAACAAACAAATTTACATGTAAAACACAAATTTTCTCTAAAAACAATCGATTAAATTCACCTGCACTGCTTTTACTTCTCTAAAAGGCTTGAAAAATGATTTAGTTAATCGTTCCGGAGCGATTACTTCCAAGTCCGAAAATGTAATTTTCCTAAAAAATAATTTTGTTTTAATTCTTAATTTAATTTTTTTTAATTTATTTACCCAGTATGATGTAAAAGATCGACTAGTTGGAATAAAATATCAGTTTCTAACGGCGTAATTTGTGATATTTGCTGCGCCGCGTATAAAAACTCCTCTGAAACCAAAACCAAAACATTAAAACCAAAGTAAAATTCAATTTCCACTTCAATTTTCACTTGATAAACTTGACCGACTTGTTTAAACTCTTTTTTTTACATATCAAAACTGCATCAAAAAAGAAATTTTTCAACTTTAAAATCAAATTCCCGCTACAAAACCGATTTAACCGTCAAAAAAACATTCAAAAATCATCCAAAATCGCTCACCTTTCGTTACTTCTTGATTTATATTACTTTTAGTGAACGATAAATAGATTTTCTTCACCAATTCCATGTTATTTAGCAAATTACTAAACGCCATGAAATAAGGAAAGCTAACAAGATGGCCGCCACCTCCACCACCAGCCGCCTAAAAATTCAAAAAAAATCCGTTAAAATGGCGGAAATTTGAATTTTTCAACAAAAAATCGACTCACGGCGACAAGATTCGCTCGCACTTCTTTGGTGAGCAAATGGGTTTTGATTGACACCATAATTTCGTGGAAATCTAAGGCAGTGATGTAACCGGAATCCTTTTTGTCGAATCGTTTGAACGCCTGAATCGCGTGTTCTTCGTGAAAATCCTGTCGAAAAATCGCAAAAATTAATTATTTTAAAGAGTATAAACACTCGTTGTTCTGACGTGGAGAAATTGGCTGAATTCGGAGTAAGACACGGCACGTTTTTTCATTTTTCCGAAGTAGAGTTTGACGAAATCGCTGTCGAAGTCGAACGGGATTCGATGATGTAGAACCGTTTGTTTGACCACGTCTTCGAATTCGTCTGAAACAAAATACGCGATTTTTTAATCAATTATTCGTTATATCGGGTTTTTAATTTTTTTTGTTAATTGTTACCAACTGTGACGGAACCAGATCCGTTTGTATCGAATAGTTGAAAAGCGGTTTTGTATAAGGAATCGGGTAGACACAAAATGGCTTCGAAGGCTTGAAACTCGGGAAATGATATAAGTCTGGAAATTTAAATTAAAAAAAAATAGATTAAAAACTCGATAAATCAATAAAAACACAACATAAACCTAAAATAACCTATTAAAATCCCCAAAAATTAACATAAACTAAAAATATCCCCAAAATGCCTCAACTAATCCAAAAAAAACTAAAAACAAATTTCCAAAAGTACAAAAAAATCAAAATAAGCCATAAAAATGTAACAAAACCTTAAAAATAAGCCATAAAAACACAACAAAACCTTAAAATAACCCATAAAAACACTAAATAATCCATAAAATTACAAAATAACCCATAAAAACACTAAATAATGCATAAAATTATAAAATAACCTATAAAAACAACAAAATAAACCATAAAAACACCAAAATAACCAATAAAAACAACAAAATAAACCATAAAAACACCAAAATAACCCATAAAAATACCAAAATAACCAATAAAAATAACAACATAACCCATAAAAACACTAAATAATCAATAAAGTTACAAAATAATTTATAAAAACATCAAAATAACCCATAAAAACACCGAAATAATCTTTAAAAACACCGAAATAATTTTTAAAAACACCGAAATAATCCAAAACATGAAAAATAAACCATAAAAGCATGTTTATTTAATCCGTACCCATCTTTGCTGGTATCAATTACACCGCCCAGTAACTTGATTGCTGCCGGATTATAATTCTCCTCTTTATAAAGTCCTAAAAAACCGCGAATAAAATCATTCGATGTCATATACTTCTCCCCATCCTCCGTGGCACTTGCATGCTGAAACAAACAAAAATTACTACCAAACAAAACAAAGTTATCACCAAAACCACCGACCTTATTGAATATCTCAAACAACTTCTCAGTCGATGCCCTCTTAGTGAAACTCGTGCCCTAAAAACAAAATAGGCCTATTTAGCAATTCCCACTAAAAAACGCCACAAAACGTCAAATTAATCAAATAATTCCGTCAGTTACCTCCGCAACCCACGGATAATTCGACAAGGAAGACATTTTATGTAATAAAATTAAAATAACAAAAGATAAACGCAAATAACAGTTTCGATTCAGTGATAAGCGAATGGTGCAAAGTGCAAATATAAAAATTAACGGCTTTTTTTTTCAAAAAAAAAAAATAATAATTAATAAAAATTATTAAAAATTTATTTTATAATTTTATTTCACGTTTTATATAAAATTAAAGTAAGATTTGGTTTTTTTCTTAAATATTTTTTCTAGTTTTTCCTTGTTTGCACTTCGGTTTGTGAGTGCGGAGTGAATTATAATGTTTACATAAACCGCGGCGGCCATTTTGGAATTTATAAACAGTTTTTTATAGCTCTCAATTCGCAACTTTAAAACCAAATAAATCCATTTCTCGGCTATTTTAAGTAAGAAAAACTAATCTAAAACATCAATCAACATTTTAAACGGTTTTTCACCTTTCTATTTTTAATTTTTCCGACATTTTTTTCACTTAATACCAAATTATTTATAGATGGCCTCTTTTAACGACAAAAAAATGCACTTAAAACCTCAAAAAGTGCTTAATTTACACGATTATGTCGCTTAAACCACTTCTATATCGTGATTTAATCGATTTTAAGTCATTTTTCACGTCACCACGTGCAATTCCTTCGTAATTTTTATTCACAAATGGAATTTCGTTGAGTTCGCATTGATGGACGTGCCGGGTGTTCTCCTATTGGTTATTTATGATTTACCTCGTGACAATAAACGGTCGTAAAAATCAAGTCATAAAACCAGGAAGTCATTGGTGTTCGTTTAACTGGTTTAGCCTAAGATAAAACAAGCGCAAATAAATAAAAAATTCAAAAATCAAATTCAAACGAAAAAAATCACACTCAAATGCGTGCAAAATAAAAGAAAAGTGAACGGATCGGCGTCGGGCGATCGTGCAGCGTGAAATAAATACCGTTTCTACTTCAAAAGTGCCTAAACCTCCATTTGAATCAGCCATATTCCCCCTGTCCTTGGAGTCACGTGCTCGGGTTAACGGGGGAAATCATTGCCGGTTTCGGATCAAAATTTGTGACGTCATTAATTATAATAATCATTGTTTTGTGTGAATAATTTTGACAGGGATTAGATAACGGGTTACAAAAAATAATTTGAAATTACATCCGAGCGTCGTTGGTTGAATTATACGGTGTTCGAGAATGTTCCAACTAATTATTGCAATATTTTAGTAAAACATATATATTGAATATTTTTGTTTAGAAGAAATAACGTGGATTCTATGGGAAATAATTGATTTTTGAATGGATTTTAATTTATTTTGAATATTTTGTATTTTGGGATGGTTCACAGGACTTCCGTAGAATGTCACAAAGTGAAGGTGCGCGATGGCGGGTAAGTTATTGCAATTTGTGGCTTTATGAAGGAAATTAGCGGATAACGAGCGTCGTTTTAACGAGATTAAGACCAAATACTTACAAAATAGGTCCGGAGTAATAACCAAACCGATATTAACCTTCGATTTAAATCCAACCGACGATTAAAATCTCAAATGTGGCATTTATTTATCAAATCAAAATATGTAAACAAAAACGTAATTTTCGACAAATTTCATCGAATTTCGATCTATTTTCAGCCGTTTCGATTCTCAGGAGCAAACTAGAAGCTTACGTGAGTTCAACAAACACAGCGCTCGATTTCAAACTCGGTAATAAAATAAAAATTAAAAAAAAATCGATTTTTAAAAAAAAAAATTTTAAAAATTTTAGTTCGAAACGAAGATGATGTTCACTCGGACAAATCGTCGTTCAAGCCGGAATTCACTCACCAAATATTCGGCGACAAGTATAAAAAAAAAATCGAAAAAAAACCAAAAACATCGAAATTGTGACGAATATTTGTCGTTTAAACAGCGAAAGTGTGTTCGGATATCGCGATTTGTCGATCCAATTGTACTACACCAGCGCGAGTTTACATCCGTATTTGGGCATGAATTATTCGGAGAAAATCGACCCGACCAAATACGACGGTGTCGAAGCTGACGTCATATTGCCGAAAATCGCCGAAAAACTCCAGCCGGGTTTCGCGACCAATCTCGACGAATTCATTCAGTCGATTTCGTCGAATAATTCCAAATTCAAACCGTACGGCGACAAACTTCACGAATTTACAATTCTAGGTCGACAAAAAAATCCGAATCTACATCACGTGATAAATTGTAATGATTTTTGTAAATAATTTTTTTTTTTTAGATCCGGAGAACGTGAAAAGGGTCTACGAAATCTATAAATGCGACATCGCGACTGCGGGATTCAAAGATTATTTCGAGCGATTGCAAACGTTCGTTTTGTGGTACATCGACGCGGCGTCGTACATCGATGTCGACGACGAAAAGTGGAATTTCTATCTGGTCTACGAGAAATACAAAGAGTGCGAAAACCAGCGGTTCGCGGTCACCGGGTTCTGCACCGTTTATCATTACTACGCTTATCCGAATTTAATCCGGCCGCGGATAAGGTGACGATGAATAAATTTAATTAATTAATTGATTGATTGATTTAATTGATTTTTTTAGTCAGATGTTGATTTTGCCGCCGTTTCAGCGTCGGGGCATCGGCGCGGAGTTGTTGCAGTGTATTTGCACTCAGTACGTCGCGGATCCGTTAGTTTTGGACATCACGGGTTTGTTTTGATTGGTTGTTTGGTTCGTGGTTTTCATTTTTTTAATTTTTTTATTATTTTTTTATTTAGTGGAGGATCCGTCGGAGGAGTTCGTTCGGCTGCGGGATTATCTCGATTCGAAGAGTTGTCTTAAGTTGAAGAGTTTTAAGACGGAGATGTTGCGTGATGGGTTCACCGAAGAAATGGCGACGGAAGCTCAGAATAAACTTAAATTAAATAAAGTGAGTGGTCAGCCCGGGGTCCCAAAGGGGTCCCGTGTAAGAAAGCTTTCGTAAAATCACAAAAACTGTTTAAAACTGACAAAAGAAAATGTCGAAAATCACTAAAAATTGACTAAAACCGACGAAAAATGTCGAAAATCGTTTAAAAATCACAAAATGTTGACTAAATCCGATGAAAAATGTCGAAAATCGTTTAAAACCGACAAAAGAAAATGTCGAAAATCACTAAAAATTGACTAAAACCGATGAAAAATGTCGAAAATCGTTTAAAAATCACAAAATGTTGACTAAATCCGATGAAAAATGTCGAAAATCGTTTAAAAC
>JAQFXT010001967.1:0-14279 GCA_034683725.1 Strigamia crassipes
AAATCTTACAAATCTCTAAAATCTTACAAATCTCTAAAATCTTACAAATCTCTAAAATCTTACAAATCTCTAAAATCCATGAAATCCTAAAAATCCATAAAGTCTTACAAATTGTTGCAGAAATTGCAGCAAAATCATGCAGAATCTATAGAAAAATCTGCCTAAAATCTTCAAATCCACAGCAAATCTTTGAAATCTTACAACTCTCTCAAATCCATAAAAATCTTCCAAATTGTTGCAGAAATTGCAGCAAAATCAAGCAGAATCTATAGAGAAATCTACCTAAAAATCTTCAAATCCACATCAAATCCCTAAAACCTTTACCAAATCTTTAAAATTTTACAAACCTCAAAAATTCATGAAATCCTATAAATCCACAAAAATCATCAAAATAGTTAAAGAAATCCACCTGAAATTCTTAAAAATCTTCAAGATTTCAAAATTCTCGTTCAAAATTCTTGCAATTAGCTACCCCCTGAGAGCCCTTGCCATGGCACTGAGGGCCCAACCGAGATTTGGGCCCCCGCTGGGCCCCAGTGTTTTATTATTTTATCTGTCACGCTAATGGCTGGCACGCTAGTGGCTTCATGCGCTACGTTTGAACCACAAAGCAAACAATTTTCTTACATACTCCTTTTATTTTTTCCTATTAAAAGCTACTAACATTAAAACCGTTCTCACTTATAGTGAAAAAATATAGACGTATATACAATGCATATCTGTAAGCAACCGCGTGTATTCGTCACGAGAGTTCGAAACCCGTGTTACTAGTAATTGCGTAGCGAAGTTTCTTTTTCAGCGTCGCTTTGTGCTGATAATTGGGCAATTTGAGCAAATTGAAGCACGTGGAAGATGTAGGCAAACGGTTCACCGGATCCTTCTTACGAATAGTGAAGAAACCTCTCAAAACACTGCCCACAGTATCACCAGTATCCTGAAATAAAAATATAAAATTAGATTTTACCACTATATAGTTTCGATAATGTCCGCCGGTGCTTTGACGACCAATGAGAATGGCGTAACAAAACGGCCATCGTTCGTCCGACCAATCCCAAAACGCGTAACAAACCCCGTTCGCCTTTGGATCACGCCATCTGTTGTGGGTTTTCACAACCAAAATACAAATGGCATTTTGATCCCGTGGTCGTTTCAAACAGCGACAATTACAATATTCCAGCACTTCCAATTCCCCTCTTGCCGGAACATTGCCTTCAGAAATCGATAAATAAATTAATAAAACAATAATTTACTTGATCGTCGCTGACTTCAACGCAACGAATGGAGAACGGGGGTTCCAGATGCGCGAACCCCAGAAGCGGCGACTTAGAACAACTCGTCACAAACTTAAATTAAATTATTAAATTATTAATATTTTATATTTTTTTTTATGTTATTATTATAAATAAAAATACTTTTAAAAACAAACGACGTTCCTGCACGGTGAATTCCTTCTCCAGGACGTCCCACAACCAGCAAATGACGCGATGGTTGTCGTGGAACCCGCCGTAGTATTGCGTGTGACGTCTCATGTCCTCCAAATCAATCTCGGTGTTGTCGCCCGAAATGAGACGTTGCACTTCGGGCGTGGAGAAAATCGACAACCAATCGGAGTTGATTATTGAACGAAACCCGCGGATGAAATTCGCGGTTTGGTCCCTGATTTGCATATGCATTCGGAAATGCGCCATCAAATGGATGTAACTAATCCTGAAAACAAATAAATTCAATTTAATAAAAATTACCGTATTACCGTATTACCGTATTACCCCGCTTTAAGCCGCATGCCGATATGTTACAAATTACAATGTTTTGTAATGATTTATCGCAATTATGTGTGAAATTCCGATAAATTGTAATGATTTATCACGATTTTGTGTGAAATTCCGATAAATTCTAATAATTTATTGTGATTAAGTATTAAATTACGTAATTTACTAACGTTGTATCGTAATTTTGTGTGAAATTACGGTATTTTTTAAAAATATTTTCCGATTTTGTAAAAACGTCTATGGACGTTAAGAAGAAAAAAATTGTACTCGCTTACAATTTACAATATTTAAATTCGCCTTGTACCGGCATGCGTTACAAAGCGTGATAATACGGTATTTTCAATTTCTCCGTTTTTACTTATTCTCGTTCGTGACCGCGATTGATTTCCCGCCCGCCACGAGTTCGTGCGACACGACGCTCCCCATGTAATCGTCGTCGCAGGAGAACGTCAAATCCAAATCCAGAATATTAGCGTCGTAATGCTTAATGTACGTCAAGCTGCGGTACAACTCCGGATCCAGCGACGGCAGTTCGTCGATCGAGCTATAAAAAGCGCTGTGTTGTTGGCCGAGCACTTGGCTCAGGAAAAACGAAGCGAACGGAACGTCCACTACGATCCCCTCGTAGACGGCTTTCCCCAACATCCGGCCGATGAACTCGAACAACTGCAAGTGGTTGTCGTGGAGCGACGACGTGGGGGATGGATAGAGCCTCTCTTCGCTGGTCACTTTGAACAAGTTTAGCGAAGGATCGAACACTTGTTTGATCGTCTCTTCTAAAAATTCCTTGAACACGCCGTCTTGGTCGATCCCCGCTTCGTCCAGACCCTGTTCGTTGATGAACTTGACCCGAATGACCCCTTTGAGGGACTGCGGAGGAAGTGCCGCCAGTTGGCGGTAGCCGTCTTCCACGATCCGTCGGCGGTGGACGGTGATGAGCGTCGACTGCGGCGATGCGCACGCGCATTCGGTCAGACCCAGAACGGCTTTCTCGTTGGCGACGTGTTTCCGGAACAGCAAAACACGCTAAAACAAAATTTAAATACATAAAAATCCCAATTTATGAATTACCGTAAATCCTATAGTTGTATGCGGATGTACTATAGGCGGAACAATGGAGACCCGTAATTTGAGCAACCTGTAAATTCCTGCTATCTCAAAATTATTCCAATATTTCCCTAAATTAATCATATTTATAGGGTTGCACCGAATACCTAAAATGCCGAATAACCGAATCCCGAGTATTCGGCGCCAAATACCAAGGCCAAATAGCCGAATAATTTAAAAAAGTGTAATTTTTCCATTAAAATACAGCCATTTGTACGTGTAAAAACGTACTTTCTATGTTAAAATTGCTACTTTTACGTTTAAATTGTATCTTACGTAGAAGATGCCATTTCTTCATTAAAAAAAAATTTTTTTCTAAAAAAATGCAATTTTTCCACAAAAAAATGCAATTTTTCTAAAAAAAAAAATACATTTTTCGTCTATAAACATAAAGTTATCATAAAAAATTCAATTTATAAAAGTGTAAGTAATTGTTATTAACCCTAATAAGAGGGAACTTTCCATTAAAAACGGTAAATAATTGTGATTTTATTATTATTGTGTATTTGGCCGAATAGCAGGTTGGTAATCGGCCGAATACATAATATTCGATTTTTTGTCCGAATAGGCCGAATAACCGAATACAAACCGAATATTCGGTGCAACCCTACATATTTATTAGTTTAGTTGATAATATTTGCAAATATTTTTTGAGTATTTTTTCCCTTTACGCTTAAGTGCGGAAAAATACTAAAAAAAAATGTGCGAATATCGATTAAACCGATAAATATTAATAATTTACAGGAACATTGGAATAATTTCAAATTAAATAACCAAAGAATTACAAAAATGAATGTTAAGCGCGTTATAATAAAAACTCGCGCACTACTGACAAATTTACGGTAATCGATAATTTACTTCTTTGTGCGGGATAATGTGAGGGACTTTCTGCAGCAAGATCTGCGCGGATTTCTTCCCTCTGTCGACGTCATTCATGAACGAACTGCCTTTTATTTCCCTGTCAAAAGTCGCGCAAAGAGTTAAAATTTAAAAAAAATGATGATATTTCGCTTTGTTCGTTACTTTATGAGCCATTGGTCGGCCTGCATGTAATTTTTGCGGCAGTCCCGTTGGTAGAGCAGCATGAGGAGCGTGTGGATGGAGGTGATTAAGGCGTTGGTGTTGACCATTTTGATGTCAATTAGATTATTCCATATCGCTTTGAAAATAAACTGATTGAAAACAATCGCCATGTTTCGAATGTCTTCGATCGAAAATGGCTTCTGCTGTTCGTACATTTCGATATCGTCGAGAATTCTACGCAACAAAATTGATTTTTTTTAAATAAAATTTTTTTGTTTAGTTTTGGTCGTACGTTATGAGATGCGTCGCGCAACCGCAGAATAACATCAACATTTGGAACTCGGGCGACGTTGTTTTGGTGTTGATCGCCAAATGATCCAGGAATGCGTTCAGGCAACTGTGGGGGCCCAGACTGTGAATAAATTTCCACAAATTGGGTAGAAGTAAATCTTGGTAACACAAGCCTGAAAAAATTGCGTTAATTAGCGCCAAATGTTTCGAGTCAACTCGAATCTACCGGTAAGAATGTCTAGTTTCAATTGGGTGAACGTGTCGAGCGACAACTGATACAAAGTGCAAATCAGCGCCACGACGGTCGTTTCCGGGCTGCCCAATTTACGGAATTTTAAATTCGCCGATCTGTTGGACGCTTTTTCGAACGCTTTTCTAAGAAAATCTGAAATTTTTAAAACGCAATGATTAAATTATAATAATTTTTTTTATTTTTTTTTTTATTTTTTTTAATATTTTACTAGTGGCTCTAGAAGGAGACGGAAGTTGAGCGGCAGTGGATGTGTTCGGGTGGCTCGTGCCGGCGGATCCTTCGGTGGGTACGGTGTTCCAGGTCGCCACGCTTTCGAGCAGACAGCGGAACATTACTCGGATCATCGAGAAACTCCACAGGATTTGTAATTGCGATTTGATGAACGGCATCGCGTCGTTTAAACTACAAAAATATTGAAACGTTCAATTATCCGCCGATTTAACTCGCGATTGATTAACCCGTGATCCATTCGCTGCTCGAACCACCCCAGAACGGGATGCCACACGGCTAAATTCGAACGCTTGCTGCGAACATATTTTTGACAACTTTCCATCAAGCGCATTGTAACACTCTAGAAAAAAATAAATAATTTAAAAAAAATATATTTTTTAACACGAATAACTCATCTTACTGCAAAATCCAATAAGTTGGCGGAAAGAACCTCCGTTTCCAAGCTGCCCATGTGAATTAGATTGGCTACAAAGCACAAAAACCATTATCCGAAAGAAAAAATAATCATACAGTCAAACTTCGTTATAACGAATCGCAAGGAACCCGAAAATCTGTTTGTTATAACAAAAGTTCGTTATAAGAAATTACAGTAAAAAAAAATTTTTCAGTTCTGTAACTGTAAACAAATTCATGTTTATCATAAAAAACATTATTTATTTATTTATTTATTTTTGTTTGAATTAAACTTTTTTAGAGTATTTTTTAAAATAAAATGTTCATTTTTATCAATTTTAAAAATGAAATTTTCTGGCACAGCATGTAAACGAGTGAGTCGTGTGATTAATTTTCAAAATTCGTTATAAAAAGGGCTCGTGGATATTAGAGAGTTCTTAAAAACTTGTTCTTTATAACGAATAATTCGTAATATCAAAATTCGTTATATCAAAATTTTTTAACACGGTGTTCTATGGGAAACCAACCGAGTCATCTAAAAAAATTCGTTGTAACAAAAATTCGTTATATCGCGATTCGTTATAACGAGGTTCTACTGTATTATTTGCAATTTACCCAACAAGCACAGTGCATAATTGCCCTCCAACGTGTTGAAAATGATGCGAATATTCTGGTCCGTCATGAGAAGATCCAACGAATGTTTAAACAACGCGTGCGAGGAAAACTGCGTAAGGCACTACCCACAAAAATAACGATTAAACAATTTAATATTTCGTACGCAGTGTACTCTGTGTGGCCCAGACGTAGCACTTTCCAAAAGTTTTAATGAAGTTACTGGTTTCTTAAATATCGAAATTCCACTAAATAGATTCCCATTGCGCGGAATATAGTAGGATCTGTCCCGTGTCCGAGCATAGACTTAAATATACTAAACTGCGCACTCATAAATTGTGGGTAAAAAGCCGGCAAAAAGAGGAAGTCACGTGATCGGACTGTATTTTCGCTTCCGGTTGCTGCTATGGCTGCCTGAAATTTGAATTGGATGTAAAAAAAAAAATTATTTACAATTTACAAAATAAAATTGAATTCAGCGCAAGAATGATGAAACAGGAAGTGAGGAGCAGCTCGTTACGTCACTTTCCCTCAACGATTCCTCCAACTCATTTAGCACGGGCGCCATTATGAGTGCGCAGTCCATTGTATTTAGGTCTATGGTCCGGGCTACACAGAGTATACTTTATTTTAAACAATACCTCCGGTGACAGTAGTTGCAAATGATGAATTAAGGCCGGCACCGATAAGATGTGCACGACGAAAGTGGTAAGGAGGTTGTCTGAGAATTGAGCCGAAATTAACGGGCTTTGAATAAAACAAAATAAAAAAATATATTTTAAAAAAATATATAAATTATATCTCTTTTTTGAAAATATTTATACCGTAACGCGAGAGTTATAATGGCGGCAATGGTCACTTGTTTAAGCACCGGTTTCGTACGGCCCAAGCCTTTAATAAGTAGAATTTGCAGGGTTTGGTACAATCCTTTCTGCACCAAATGACCCATTATGTTCGCGCATAGTTGGTTCATTGGGGCCTTTAAAGCTTCATCTGTAATGAAAATTAATTTTTAATTATATGATTTGTTTTTAATCCAAAAAAAAAATAAAGTGTTTATAACTGGATTTTATCTTTAGGATCTTCCAATTATTCGGTGCAGTGAATGAAACTAATACGTGCAGATAAAGAGTGGCCAACTTTGCGTCGTTTGGAAGTTCGAGCTTGAGTTGCTGCAGATATTTGCAGCTTTGCGTCGAGATGACTTTCACTTGTTGGATCCATTCGACCGCATTGTGTTTGGACAGTGCGATCGAAATGTAATTAAACTGCGAAGTCACGAGTCAAAATCAATAGAAAAACAAACAAAACATCGACAAGTATTTAGAAATTTTAGATTTTATTCGCAAACGTACCTTAATGTTGTCGGTATCGATACTAGACACGATGTATTTACAAATATGCTCGAATCTCTGCAAAAATTTAAATATGTTTAATTGTCGGTAGTTTACGTTAAGTTTGCGAGATCTGCCCCAAAATCGTGAGTCCGAGAAGTGCATAAAATGCATTACTTTGTTACGTGTGTAAGGGGATGAGTTACACCCGGTAGACAAATGGAATGAATGTGATGTGAAAGTGATTAATTAAAATTGTAATTTAGATTTTATTCCAAGCTTTTGTAGCTTAAGTTAGATCTAGTCAAACTCGCATTTTAGGGCTTACGAAAAGCGGGGAATAATGACAGTGGTCTTCAAGCTGGGTTCCACAAGACGTCTCGAGGGTTCCGTAAAAAAAAAATAGGTGCGTTCGTTACTTTTCTTCCTTTTGCAAACCGGAAGTGACGTCAAAAACGCCACATTTTCCAAAAGACAAGTGCCAAAAGGTACTTTTATGAAAGATACTTTTATGAAAGATACCAATCGGGTCACTTTTCTTCCTTTTGGTTTTTACTTTTGGGTTAGTGACGCAATTTAAATTTACCATAAAAAGATCCGTTTTACGATAAAAATGTCCATTTTTATAGTAAAAAGAGTTGTTTTCGTGGTAAAAAATGTTCTTTTTATCATGAAAAAGTTCATTTTTATCATGAAAAAGTTCATTTTTATCGTAAACAAGCCCGTTTTTACCGTAAACAGGCACGTTTTTACGATATGTTTGTTTTTGTAAAAAATCCAAAAGTAAAAACTATTAAGTGCGTTCATTCATAAGTACATTTTCTTCCTTTTGCAAAGGAAAGAAAAGAAAAGTTTTTACATTTCTTTTCGAAATTGAACGCACCTATTAAGCTATTTTTAAAAACCAATCCAAAAAATTTTAATTTCAATTAAATTTTGATATGGAAAACCATATTTTGACTTGCATTTCTAAGAAATAAATCATGCGCGAATACTAAGTAACGTAAAACAAACGTAACAAATTTTGAACATAGGGTTCCGTAGATGATTTTATTTCGTAAAAAAATTCCGCGGGATGCCGAAGTTTGAAGACCACTGAACTACGATATAAGCCGAGCCAAACCCCAAAGCACCTCTTTGTCAAGTTCTTCGTCGAAGACAATCAACATCTTTTTGATCGCTTTATATACTTCCAGTGCCCCAACAGCTGCAATTATAAACATTGTGTAGTACCAACATCAGTTTGTGATTTCTAATGATGAAATACATACATTTGTCACTTGATATTGCAAGTTTCATGACATCATCAAACTCCTTCCTGATTCTAAGACCAAGATTCCTGCGACTGGTGAACCCTCTGACATGGCGCTGTAATATTTTTATGTTATTATGTTTTTTTTTTTTGTTTTTTTTTTTGTTTTTTTTAATTAAATTAAATTTTTACTTGAATACAGACAGCTGCTTCCTCGCATTTCCTTTCAAATGCTCTTTCCTGACGTGCAGATTTCGCCTGTTCCAGGAATTTATCCTTTTTGCTCGGCTCGTTTGGATTGAACATTTTCATAAACCACGTGATGCGCTCACAACAAAGTGACTTAAACCCACATTGCTCCTGAACCAAATGTCAAATGTAAACATTAGTCTCCACCAACCATTGATGATCGTCGATAGATGGTAGATGCCTGACTTCCGCTTCCGATTCCAACAGGAAATCATTATTAGTCACGTGTCAACGTCGTCCTGTGTGATTAGCTGAATGGTTTTGGCGCGATTTTTAAATATGTGTTATTCAATTAAAGAGATAAATAAAGAATAAATAACGTTTTAATAATTAACAAAGGTGAAATAAATAAATTTATAGCAAATATACCACACATACACATTATTATAATAATTTATTTCGCATTATTTTCATTATACCAAATTCTATTGCTCGCTATGTCGACGTTGCTTTTGTATCTTTCTTGTATCCACTGCTACCAGCAGTTAAATCAAGTGTGTAGTCAATCTGTCTGTCAAATCTTGCTGCGATTGAACGTGATTGTGCTGCTACTGCCTTATCCTCCATTGGTACATTTTTGGGCAATCTTCTTGCTACCATTGATTTAGCAACTTCAGTTTCAGCGCTTAAATTGTTGAGCTTGTCATTCATTTGCATGTAGTATGAAAGTAGAATAGCCCAAATGTAACACTAAAATGTGAAGAAAAAAGAAAAATTAATCATAATTATTTTTATTATTTTATTTTTATTAATTTATTAATTAATTTTTTTTTTACCATAAAACAACAAAACATAAAATCATATATAATGCTTTCAAATTGCTCAACAGTGGGACCATCAACTGGTGACACCTTTGACATAAACATATAAATAAATACTAATACTTCGAAAGATGTAGATTTCACGCGTAACTCTAGAAAGTAATCCAATTTTCTGCATTATGTGAAACAGGTTAGTTACAATAGCAAAAAAAAGCAACAGTAAAGCTGGAATGACCAAACTGTAATAATGCTACAAAGCAATAAATTTATTATTATATTTTATATAACTTAAATAATCTATCTACTTAACTTTAATAACAGCTAGTAAAAGAAATATTTCCACTAAACCATTAACTCCAGCAAAAACAAAAGCAACTATGGCTGTAACATGGCAGGCTAACAAAAACTAAAATAAATAAAATAAAAAAAGTATTTTGATTAATGTCAAATACATTACTATTTAACTCTTCAGATTTCTCTTTCTCTTTTTTCCATTCAGCCATCCAGATAAGCCAAAAACCCATCATAAGAACAAATAGTACATAATAAGACTAGAAAATATATTTTCTTGAGTACAATCTCAACTTTTCTACATTTCCCTTACTCCGATGAAGAGAATGGCTGTCACTGCACCAGATCTCAGTGAATAGTGAAAACAAAATGTTTCCAATCTTCTCAAAGACAATCTTGAACTAAATCAATAAAAATAAATAGTTTTTGTATTGTGGATAAATAAATCATACCTCATGCTTGTTTTTAACTTTTCCTCTGGATTGTTTAGAACATGACGAAACAATGCTTTTTTATATGGTTGTTGGCAGCCATTATTTTTAAAAACAGATGTTTGGTTTATTCAAAATGCCAGTTCTGCTTACCAAATGTCCAAACAAGAAGTAAAACTATTTCAAAATAAAACCATTTTAAAATAATGTAGAAATTATTTTATTAACATCATGTCTTTTTTTTAAAAAAATTTCATTACAAAGTTACGCTAATTGATGCATATTATAGTTAGTTAAACCATGGTTAATTTCTTAATTAAAATTAATTTCTTGGAATTTTATCTCGAAGATAACTCAATACTTCTTCTGTTCCTTTAGCTAAGATGGTCAAACGCGGCAATTTAAAGCAGTTTCCTTCTATTTGTAAAGCTCTAAGCCAAAACATCAAAATTTAATAATAAATTCATCAGTAAATAAATTTCATTAAACCTTAGGTGGATCAAGTTTCCTAATTCTGGAGGAACTTTGGAAATGTCGTTGTTTTTCAAGTCCAAAACCGACAAAAGCGGCAACGCCGATAAACCACTGACATCTATTTCCTTAATTTGATTATCCGACGCAATAAGAACTTCCAATTTGGATAATGAATACAAACAAGATGGAATCTGTTTGAACCTGCAACAAGTAAAAATATATTTTTTTAAATTAAGTTTTTTGCATAAAAACTTTTAATTTGCTACTAAATAAATAGAATAATTGATCAGCTAAGTAATATTAACAGATCAGCACATCAGAACTCGCTGGCTACGCAGTCCTCAAGCGCGTGACTAGTGGTCAGGAACCTAGAATGGAGTTTGGAGAACTCCATGCAAGGTGGTAACACACATAGGTGCATTAGCCCCTAGAAATCCATTGTATAAAGAATAATCTCATTTAAATAGTGCGTCTTTGTGTGGTTTATTTCATTCTATCGTGTGTTGCAACCAGCGTCCCGCAGCCGTCCCCTTGACCATGTGGCGTGTGTAGCCAAACACTCACACGATCAAGTTAATAAAAGTCTTTAAAAAGTGATTGTTCTAGAAAGAAAATAATTACAAATCCGACTGACACATTTCACTTACTTATTATTAGCTATGCAGATTTCTCTGAGACAACCGAGTTTTGATAGTTCGCTCGGCAGAGTCTCTATGTAATTCGAGCTAAGTTGGAGGAACGCTAGCCGCTCAGCCGACGCCAGGAAAGCTGGGACCGTGGTTATTTGATTGCAACTCAAATCCAGATCGCTCAACCAATCGAATGTTTTCGACAAACTACACAACAACAACAAAACAGAGATCAAAATCATGAGATAAATACCATAATCAAAAACTCTACCAATTTGGTATTTCTTTCAACTGGTTTTTACTTAAATTGATGTTAGTGACTTCGCACTTTATGGCCATTTCGATGAAATCGTTGGGAATATGCGACAGCTGTTTGTTGCTGAAAAGCAGTTGTTTGCTCCGATGGATGGCGAACTGATCCAATTGCAGCGCGTCTTGCGTGGCTAGACATTCCTCGCTCGGCGCTTCTTTAGCTTTATCCGCAGAGATAATTGTCTCGGGGTCTTCTTTCAACCGACTTCTAAGATATTTAAGTAAATGTGATGTTCCTTTCTATAAAACAATAAATATAATCATTAAAAGCACCTATCACACAATATTCTTTACTTTAACTATGTCCCTCCTCACAGACTTTAGCAAATTTCCTTCCAATGACAAAGTGGACAATTGTGTCATGATTCCCAAAACAGGCGGTAAGCTATTCAAAAGTGAATAAAAAAATGAGATAATTACTCGACACAACAGGGATGCTGAACCTTTTTAAGCACAAGGGTTGTATTTCGCCATCCCTGATCTAGAATTAAATTATCATACTTCATCAAGTGATTGTTTGTTAAATCCAATCGTTCCACAGCTGAAAGAATCACAATGTCGTCAGGTATGGAAGCGATGAAGTTGTCGCGTAATTCAAGTATTTTGATGCCGATTATTGGTTCGAGCTCTTCCCGGTTTATTGACTCGATCAGGTTGTTGCCGCAGTACAATTCCTAGGTTTGAGTACAGTATTAACACACTCAAATTCAATATATCATAAATCCTCTAGTTGTACGCGGCCCCCCATTAGACCATTGGTCTGTTATAATGCTGGGTGTAATAATAAAGATTTACATTTATTTTTGCAATTGTTTGGATATTTAAATTTAAATTATTCCAATATTTCTTGTACATTAATAATATTTATCGGTTTTAATTGATAATACTCGCACAATTTTTTTTTTAGTATTTTTCTGCACGTAAGCGAAGGGAAAAATACTCAAAAAGTATTTGCGAGTATTATCAACTAAACCAATAAGTATTATTAATTTATGGGACGATTGGAATAATTTGGAGATGGTGGCAATTTAGAGCTTTCTCAAATTTGGTTTTAGTGCAAATACAACATAAATACTAATGTTCAATCTTGGTCACATAAAATGTTCAAGGTATGCGTGAATATTTTATGTGACCACGATTGTACACTCATCGTTAATGCGGCGACTCTAGTAGAGCGTAGGAGAAAATTCCATTTTGTTTATAGTGCACCTGCGTACAACCAGAGGATGTATTGCAATTCAATAAATTGGTTACCTTAAGTTGAGAACAGCCAATTAATTTTGGAAATTTATTTAGTTGGTTATGACTTAAGTATAGCTGTACCAAATTAATCAGTTTTCCAACATCGGAGGGAAGGATTGACAACTTATTATTTGATAAATCAAGGATTTGCAAAGCTGTTTGTTTAAAAAAAAAATATTATTATTTTTTTTTTTGTAAAGTGCGAGGCCCCAACAATTTATTTTTTTAAATTTTCTTAGAAATTTGAAAGTGCGAAGCCCTTCTCGTCACAATTCCAAACTTACCTGTAGTATTTCCAATTTCATTAGGAATTTCTTTCAGATTATTAAAAGATAAATTAAGTTTCCGGATATTCGATAGCCGGCCGACATTTTTCGGTAACTTCTGCAAATTGTTGTTCGACAAATTCTAAAATTAAAATTTTATTTAGCAAATTAAAATTAAAATTAAAATGTAACAAAAAAACATCTTCAATTTCATGATTTCTTTACCATTTCTTCTAACCGGTTTAACTCCCCAATATCTTCGCTTACTTCGCTTAACTGATTATACTGAAGCAGTAAAGTGCGTAAACCAGTCAAACTGTACACACAGGTCGGAATTATCGGAAGCCGATTACAACTAACATCTAGTTTAGTTAACTGCTTCAGAGAAGCCATTGAATCAGGTAAATCAATCAACTGGTTATCGTGAATCTGTAAATCAAAAAATAAAAATAATAAAAATAATAAAAATAATCAATAAATAACTCTGACAATAAAATTACATCTAGGACTTGCAGGGCGACTAAATTCACGATTTCACACGAGATTTTTGTGATTTGGTTATTTGCAATATTTAATCGACTTAAATCCACTTGGTCCCACCACTTATTGCCATCACTTTCGTCCATTGAGTAAGACAAAGTTTTCACTTCCTGGTTGGATAATATATTGATATTCCATACTTTATCTGGCACTGAAAAACAAAAATATTTATTTTTTAATATGAATAACTTTAAGTTTGGTCAGTTGACGTTTACCACACGTCCAGCCACGATTGCATAAGTTGAGGGTGCCGCTTTTCCTCGCTTGCTTGACCAACTGTGGGTGAAGATCAGCTGATGTTTCGCTTACGGAGTTTGCATTGCGGTCGTCCCAGTACATTGTGTCGATGTTTTAGTCGCGGGAATTGGGATTGAGTATTCGCGTTTTGTGGATTTGGGGAATGTGTGTCACCGCCTACCCAAGGATTTACGCGAGATAAGCGGAGCCAATGATTGGCGAGATTGGCAGGATGGAATCATGGTCGTTTTGGTGGTGTAGCCTTAAGAAAGAAAAGTAATGATTGTTTGTGATTTGAAACTGTAATTGTTATTTTTATTATTTTTTTGTGTTTTTGTTGACGTGTTATTTTGTTTTTGATGGATTGTAGAGTTAGTTGGGATAATTTGCACGCGTTTATTTAAAAAATTTTGGGCTAAATCCCATGTGATTTGTTTGGAAATCATTATAAATCCGGGAAAATTATAAATCCGGGAATATTATAAATCCGGGAAAATTATAAATTCGGGAAAATTATAAATCCGGGAAAATTATAAATCCGGGAAAATTATAAATCCGGGAAAATTATAAATCCGGGAAAAT
>JAQFXT010001968.1:0-14277 GCA_034683725.1 Strigamia crassipes
GACCAAAAACGAATATTTTTAGACCAAAAACGAATATTTTTAGACCAAAAACAAATATTTTAGACCAAAAACAAATACTTTTAGACTGTAACAGTTTATTTGTTGTAACTGAGGAAAACCTACGATGCAATGGTGTGACACGTGTGACTGCCCTCAGCGAATCAGAGCACAGAACCACCTATTCGTAGGAAATAACACACGGAGACGTGTCCATATTATCCTTGGTTCGTGGTACCACATCATCCAAAACTTTTCACCACACACAAAAAGTTGTCATTCCGCTCGCAGAATATTGTTGCGTGTACTAAACTTAAAAAAAAAAAATGTAAAAAAAAAACTAAACCTACGTTGTTTTAGGTCCCGGAGCAGTAGTCGAACGAGTAACGGCCGGATCAGTGCTAGTTCTATGTCAAGCTCACCAGCAACCAGTGACTGCATGCTCATCAACCTGCAAGACATCGAGGAAAGCAAAATCAAGATGGAGGAAATCAACTTGTACATTCTAAATCCAAACTCTAAATTTGTTAGCAATCTTTTGCTCATTTGGGATACAAAATTAATTGTAAGTCAAACAAACCCACAATGGAGTTAATTCATTCTTAATTCTTCTTTTATTGAAGAATTCCACACTTACATCGGAAGATGATTTCATAGCCAATCAACTGCCAATTCAAAAAAAGTAAGCAAAAAAAAAAAAATCAGATCTTACTATCTCAGCTTGAAATAACAATCTCCCTTCTTATTGTTCCTCTCTAGTGAGAAAATTGAAAAATTATTTAAAGAACTTTCGGAAGAACTACTGGAAAATGAAAAAAATGGAGAAACAGAAGAATTTTTCCATTTATTACAGGAACTACTAGCAAGTTTGAAGAAGTACCACATTCTAAGGATGTTATTTTGGAAGGTACAAAATCCACAATTGCTTTTACCGTAAATGTTCACATTGAACGCGTGTCTCTAATTGTCCATTAGCGATCAAGTAATATTCAAACAAAATCCGTTTTAAATATACACAATTAGAATGCGAGTTATCTCGATTTTGCAGTTAGAACACCCGCGTTCAATGAAAGCATTATTTAATTTAAATTACAAAATTTCGTTCAATTTTTTCCACAGAACCCAAAATTGGTTCAACTTCTCACTTCGAGTCTTGCGCAGTTTCTTTTAGGCACAGATCCAAAAGAAGTAAAGTTGGAAAACCGAGAAGACGAATTAGAGTAAGCTATACTTAATAGATGCATATAGATTTCCCGGTTTTCAAGTTGCTTAACCAAATCCAAAATGGCTGCAACACAATTTTAATTTAATTTAACTTAAAATTTAATTAAAAATTTAATTTTTAATTTTAATTAGCGTTTACTGGTAAAATCCAAAAACTGAGCTATAAACATACCCGCCATTCTGTTTTTTTGTCGTTTATAGCATAACGGAAAAAACTTGATTTAACAATTACTGTACACCTATCCCCCGATTTACACTGATGATTGGTTCTGCACAAAACCGTGTAAATTGAAATCTTGGATTTTGCTGTGTAAAATCGTGTAAAACGAAAATAACCCCAAAATGTGCGTGATTCAGTCATTTATTTAAGTAAACAAAAGTAAGACATCTTAGAAAACTTAAAATTATACTTAGTTTATAAAACAACAAACATATGAATGTAAACAATATACGTATTTTACAACACCGGGAATTCCCTGTTGTTCAACACTGGGAATCCCCTGTTGTTTTCATCAGTGTTACCAAAGGAATAAAATTCAAAAATGTCTTCAAATCTTTGTGTAGGCATATATGGAGCGGAATATACATTTTTATCAATTTTTTGAAATTTGTTAATTTATAAACCGTGTAAAAGCGAAATCGTGTAAAACAAGTGCCGTGTAAATCGGGGGTTAGGTGTATTTGAAAAGTGCTGAGAAACAAATTTATGCAAAATTTAGTGCGAGGTTTATTAAAAGAAGGAAAAAATAAAACAATGATATGCAAACATTGAGCGTAAGATTTTTGTTAAATAAGAGTTCAATAAACTTTATTTTCATTTTTGAATTTACATTTCATGTTGTGGAAATTTTAAAAAAAATTATTTTCTATTTTTATTTAATTTATTATTTTTAGTGCTTTAATAATCAAGCTAATTAAGGTCATCAAAATCCGAAATGATGAACTACATTCAAACAAATTTTTTAATGGCGGGACCGTTGTTTCTTTCGGTTTGTGCTCAATAGATGGACATATTGTACAGGTCGTGAGATCACATAGTCTAGCCTGAATAATCGATTCACATAGAAAAAAGGTATATTTTGATTTTTAAAATTTCCTATTTAATTAAAATTTAGTTCTTGGCGTTTTATTTAAGATTAAATTGTTTATTTTATTTTTTTTTAGTTTTAACCACCAGGTGCGATCAATACCATACGCAAACAAATATGGCGACCTGATTGTGCATCTGACATTTTCAATTTGTAAATCTGTTTTTCATCACAAATGCAAATATTCAACTAAATCTACTCTTGCGCTAATAGTTTTTTGAATTAATTGTAGTAACAATCATGAGTGAAAACGAAGCGGTGGATTTATCGAAGCAATCTGAAAACGAGGTCGTAGACTTATCAAAGGAAAATGGAAACAAAGCAGCAGACTCATCACAGGACAGCAAAGCGGTAGATTTATCAAAAGACCACGCTGACTCAGCGGTAGATTTGTCGAAAGAAAATGAAAACAAAGCCGTCGATCTATCCAAAGAATTCGAAGACAAATTCAGTTACAAATACGGCAGTGACGACGAGTACTTTGCCGAAGCGCTGAATAAGACCATTTCGCCACCTCCGTCTATTTATCCTTGGTATAACAAACCGAGACGAAATTTCGATTATTCTAGGTAAGTATCATTGATTCAATACAGTGGCGGATCCAGGCATTTTATCCAGGGAGGGCAACTTGTTCAAAAACGTGAAGAAAAAAATTCTTGCAAAATTTGATCAAAAGTTGTCAAATTTCGACAAAATGTGTTCAACAATTGTCAAATTTCGACAAAATTTGATCAAAAATTGTCAGATTTCGACAAAATTTGATCAAAAATTGATGAAATTTGACAAAATTTGATGAAAAATTGTCAAATTTAGACAAAATTTGATGAAAAATTGTCAAATTTCGGCAAAATTTGATGAAAAATTGTCAAATTTCGACAAAATTTGATGAAAAATTGTCAAGTTTCGACAAAATTTGATAAAAAATTGTCATATTTCGACAAAATTTGATCAAAATGTCAATTTCCACCAAAAAAAAGCTTAAATTAATGATAAAAAATCGTCGATAACTTTTACTTCTCCCAGGGGTGGAAATTGCCTCTATCGCCACTCCATTACATCTGCTTCTGATCTAATCAATTTAATACAATTATTTGTTGACAGGAATGACCGCAGAGATGATAATCGTGACCGAAAATACGAAAGTAGAGGCGATCGACGCGATAATTATCGACACCAGCCGTACAATCGACACCACAACAAAAGAGACGACCGAAAACATTCACATTCCCATTCTAAGATGAAATCTGTTAATTAATTATGACGCAAATTACGGGAACGATTTTCTACATGGAAATCCAACCAAATAGAATTTTTTTTTTTTATTATTAACGTATCGAGTTTAGTGTAAACAATTGTGCAAGTATTATGATTTGATTACATTTGCGTTAAATGCTATTAAAATAAGTTGAGCATTTCATTTATTCATTATTAAAAGTCTTATTATTTAGAATTATTTTTCTTGATTATGCATTTTCTGGTTCATTGACAAAACGTCTAGGTTCGAAGCTGCTGTCCGATGGCTTGCCGACTCCAGGCTTGAAATAGTAAACTAGACCAAATCCAATAAGTAAACCTAGAAGTATCATGCCATGCCCAGTCCAGCCATAGAACCTATAAAAAATGATACATTAATAATTACATTTTACGTAAAAATCTTCTATTAATTTAATTCTCTGTGAATATTTGTGAGAAAATAAGGAAACGGTTCAATTTCATTAATCCGCCATTACAACTATTTACAAAAATTTTTTTTTTATAAGTTGGAATAATGACGGATAATGAAAATGTCAAATTGTTTTGGCGGATTAAAGAATAATCCAACTGTACCTTATTTTTGTTTTAATAAGTAAAGATAAGCTCCCCCTCCGCCTATTAGAAGTCCTAAAAGAATCATAGAAATTCCCAAACCGGCCATGGAACCTAAATTTCAATACGAATCAGCTTTGCACTAGCTTTGACAACGAAATATTCTATATCTCAATTGTATAATTATTTTATTTACCACCACTAAATCCACTTTTCTCTTTTTCCTTGCCATAATCTGAAATTTCCTTAAATGAATGAGGCACAGCTTTTAAAATTTGACTCTAAAATAGAAAAAAAAAATGGGAATTTGTAACAAATCAATTGTTAATATAGTTAATATTCTACTTACTATGTTGCTTGGAAGTTCGATGAGTATCTCGCCTAGGTCCAGTTGCCTTTTGAACATCCCGATCGCTCGGTCCGTCGATAATTCGTTGTTTTTAAAGTCGGAGTCGCCGACGATATTTTTCTTCTCAAGTATTGTGAACATGATGTCGGTATTATCTCCAGCACTAACCGTCTAAAATATAAATAAATAAATAAATAAATAAATAAATTTGTTTTTTTGCCAGTTCACCTCAATGTGCGACACTCTTAGTGGTGTAATTAAACTGTTCTGGACGATAGCCAATAGCATGAATCCATACAACGCTTCGTAGTTTGCGATATTCAAGATGTCGAGAGTACCTAATTTGAATAAATTTTTTTAAAAATCATTTAAAACATATTTAAAATAAACATTAGAAATTAAAAACTATTAAACGGGACGTTTGTTTGTTGGTACCGTTCATTTGAAACAAGAAACGGCGCTTTTCTTTCGCGCTGAAACATCCGCTGATGTCGTAGTAGTAAACACTTGGTCTGTCAATATCGAAATTGAAAAAATTGGTTACGGTTCTGTTCATCTCTGGATCCTGCAAAGAAAATACGAAAATGGTGTTGGTTTTATTAAGTAATGTTATCGAGCGCATTTAACTTGTTTTTATTGATTTATGAAACTTGAAAGGATTTACATCTGACACGCTTTGCTGACGTGAGCACTCACCTGTGCGTAGAGGCAACAGGTGAAGGATTTTTACCTCTTGTCACTCAAGCGGCACTCAGCTCAACAATTTATTCAAATTGGAGGAGTTACAAGTTTTTGTAAAGTGCTGTTATAAGCAATCGGTGTAGCCAACCGAGATTAATAATAACTAAAGCGGGTGACAAATTTAATCTCCATCTGCGTGCATCATCACTGACGCAATGAAGTACAATGAAGTGGAGGCTTGTTATTGTATTGTGGTTTATTGTGGTTTTTTTTTAGGGGTTCTATTTGTTTGCATCAATTAAATGTTTCAGAATTTGGGGCGGATCTTCCGAGGACCTATAAATCCTCGCTCGTGGATCAGCGTGGTGAACTGTTGCAATTTTTTTATTTTGAATTTATCGTAACTGTTTTACAATTTGATGTATAATGGTTTAAAGAACATCTTAAGTTGTAAAATTTTGACAAAATTTGATTAAAAATTGTAAAATTGCGACAAAATTTGATCAAAAATTGTCAAAGTGCGACAAAATTTAATCAAAAATTGTCAAATTGCGACAAAAATTGATCAAAAATTGTTAAATTGCGACAAAATTTGATCAAAAAATATCAAATTTTGGGCCGTTTCGTTTTTTCCACCAATAATTAAAGGATAGGAATAAAATAAACTGGTAATTGCGACATAAAATCTTAAATTCCTGCAATGAAGAAATTATTATTATTAACATTCCTCATGGTTGAGGGATGATGAGATTTGTGTCCGTTTAAGGACAAGTCTGGTATGGTGGAAAAATATAATACGGTACTGTGCCCAGTTCTGTTGGAGTCCTGGGTAGAGCACCCGTCTGGCAAACGGGGGATCTGGGTTTAATTCCTGGCTTATGAGTCCTCAGAATTTGGACTGTTTAGTTTTTCCACCAATAATGAAAGGGTAGGGATAAAATAAGCCGGTAATTATGATACTCCTTTACATCTGTCACAGACTAATAAATTCAATATAATTATTTGTTGACAGGAATCGTATCGAGTGTTTAGTGTAAATGTTGTTATTTCGTGCGGATGCTGTGGTTATCTTCACCAGAAGATAAGATCGTGGAGAGATGAGACAAGCAACTAGATTTAGTTAAGACTAACTTTATTCAATATGGCGGTACATTCATTAAGTTATCCGACCAATGGGAACGTACAACGGTTAGTAAGGAGATTACATACAACAGTGTTATGATTTGATTACATTTGCGTTAAATGTTATTAAAATAAGTTGAGCATTTCATTTATTCATTATTAAAAGTCTTATTATTTTAAATTATTTTTCTTGATTATGCTTTTTCTGGTTCATTGACAAAACGTCTAGGTTCGAAGCTGCTGTCCGATGGCTTGCCGAATCCAGGCTTGAAATAATAAACTAGACCAAATCCAATAAGTAAACCTAGAAGTATCATGCCAATGCCCAGTCCAGCCATAGAACCTGTAAAAAATGATGCATTAATAATTACATTTTACATAAAAATCTTCTATTAATTTAATTTCTAGGTGAATATTTGGGAGAAAATAAGGAAACAGTTCAATTTCATTAATCCGCCATTACAACTATTTAAAAAAATTTTTTTTTGGTAAGTTGGAATAATGACGGATAATGAAAATGTCAAATTGTTTTGGCGGATTAAAGAATAATCCAACTGTACCTTATTTTTGTTTTAATAAGTAAAGATAAGCTCCCCCTCCGCCTATTAGAAGTCCTAAAAGAATCATAGAAATTCCCAAACCGGCCATGGAACCTAAATTTCAATACGAATCAGCTTTGCACTAGCTTTGACAACGAAATATTCTATATCTCAATTGTATAATTATTTTATTTACCACCACTAAATCCACTTTTCTCTTTTTCCTTGCCATAATCTGAAATTTCCTGAAATGAATGAGGCACAGCTCGTGAAATTTGACTCTAAAATAGAAAAAAAAATGGAAATTTGTAACAAATCAATTGTTGATATAGTTAATATTCTACTTACTATGTTGCTTGGAAGTTCGATGAGTATGTTGTCATTGTCCAGTTGCATCTCGAACATCTTGATCGCTTGGTCCGTCGATAATTCGTTGTCTTTAAAGTTGGCGTCGCCCGCAATATTTTTCTTCTCAAGTAACGTGAACATTATGTCGGTATTATCTCCAGCACTAACCGTCTAAAATATAAATAAACAAATAAATAAATAAATAAATTTGTTTTTTTGCCAGTTTACCTCAATGTGCGACACTCTTAGTGGTGTAATTAAACTGTTCTGGACAATAGCCAATAGCACGAATCCATAGAACATATCGTAGTTTGAGATATTCAAGATGTCGAGAGTACCTAATGTGAATAAATTTATTTTAAAATCATTTAAAACATATTTAAAATAAACATTAGAAATTAAAAACTATTAAATGGGACGTTTGTTTGTTTGTACCTCTCATTTGGAACAAGAAACGACGCTTTTCTCTCGCGCTGAAGCATCCACTGATGTCATAAAGGTAAATACTTGGTCTGTCAATATCAAAATTGAAAAAATTGGTTACGGTTCTGTTGAGCTCTGGATTCTGCAAAGAAAATACGAAAATGATGTTGGTTTTATTAAGTAATGTAATGCTATCGAGCATATTTAACCCTTAGAGAGTCATGTGTATATCTGTTTGGGTGCATAAGTTTAAGTTGGCTTTTGCCAATTTTAGCAAAAGCGATTTTGCTTAGTACTTCCAGCAAACGATGTTTCACATCGCCGCCATAGTGCATTACTATCAAACTTTTTCGATTTTTGATTCGATGGCAACAAAAATCAAAAAAAAAAAAACATTTATTCTTTAGAAATTAGAAAACAAAATATAGGGATAGATAGAGAATTAAATTCTAAACAAAGTGAGATTGGTTTTAGAATTTGTTGAAGTATTTAATATAGAAAACGAAATAAATTTAGGTTAAAGCGGTCAATTTAGTATCCATTAAAGTTTCGGTTGCAGACAGGTGTCGCCAGGTTTGTGTTCCATTCACAACAGCAGCGCCAACTGCGCCAACTCTAAAAAATAAACTAAAGGTTCTATTTGTTTGCACCAATTAAACGTTTCAAAATTTGAGGGGACCTTGCAAGAACTTATAAATCCGCTTGTGGATCAGCATGGTGAACTGTTGCAATTTTTTTATTTAAAATTTTGATGTATTGTCAGTACTTAAAAAAATTTATCATAACTGTTTTACAATTTGATTTATAATGGTTTAAAGAACATCCTAAGTAGCATTTCTCAAGATTCCGTCATGATGGATATGCTCGATTTGTCACATATCAAAGATAAAACCACCTTGAAAGAACTGCAGCAATAAAAAAGCCGCCATATTGGATTACAAGAAAATCATAGATGAGTGATATATTCGACTGAAAAAAAATTAACAGCAGTGATATCCTAATCAAATCCATACCCAAAGATCCTAAAACCCATAGTTTTTATTCAAAACACTAAAATTAAATTAGTTACAACAACATCAATCAATTAGCTTTGTAAGCCTTTTTCAAATTTATACTATTCTCAGACTCCATTTGCACCACAACTTGATCCACAATGTGATTCTCTTGCCCATCTTTTTAGGAAATCTTTATTTAGAGCGCAACATGATAAGACGAAGTCTTATTTCCCCTACACCACCTTTCTTTTATGAATTCTGTTTTCAGACATTACCCGGATCACATTCTCGTATAGAAAAGCTCAAAGCTGCTTTATCCCACTATTTACTTACTGAAATACTAGTACGTCTTTCACACCAACAACAACAACATATGTAGTAAGTCACATACATTCCAACACACACACCACACGTGTAAATAAACAGAGATATATTTTGGAATGTTTGAATTGAATGATATATCAACTTCAACATGGCCAAATTTGTATGATGGAAATGTTAGGTGCTTAGCTATGGGGTCATAACACCGTTCGCCATATTTCACCAGGCACATTTTGCGGTTTGGTTGCGTTAACCAACGTGAATTTAACCACAATCACCTGATTAAATTAAAAAATAAAATATTTGACGGTGTTTCGGTACTGGTTTGTACCGTCTTTGGGCCAGTTGTCAGGAAACCAACTGTTTCTGCGAAAGAATCGTTCAGCAGTTGTCGATAACTGCTAGACGTCTTGCACACAAAGTGCAAGGATTGGATTCAAGAGAACAGAGAACACGACACCTCGTCTCGTATTTGTCGTGAAACGGACCCAGGTGTTTGTTGCAGGTAAAAAGCAAGAAAAAGAAAAGATATATTCGTGTTAAAAAAAAAAAAATGTTTTGGTCGATGGATAAATCAATGCAGCACTTGTTAATAAATGCAATGCAATTTGTTACGATTGCTGGTAATCCCGTCGTTTGTGGTTATAGATTGCGACTACGTACTCAGTCACTGGTTACATGACTAATACACAACTTTACGAGCTTAAGTGTCGGATTAAGATTTAACACCCCCTTGGGTCCCTCTGCAAGGCACTTTGAAGGCTCTCCTCGTAGTTGTAATAAGATAAACTAAAAAAAACTACGATATCGATGAGAAATTGAGAGTAAATTCTCAGTGGCGTACCGGATCAGCATTGGGCCCCCTCGCCCACGACTACAGAATATGGGCCTTTCATTTTTTTTCTCCCTTTTTTAAATCTGAGATTTTGAGGTTTTGGTTTCGGTCGTGGGCTCTCAATTTGCCGTGGGCTCCGCGACCACAGACTATGGGCCCCTCATTTCTTCCACTTTTTAAACCTAAAATTTTGAGGGCCGTGGGCACCTCGTTTTTTTCCCCTTTTTTTTTAAACTTGAAATTTTGGAGCTTTGATTTCGACTGTGGACCTCCAATTTGCCGTGGGCCCCCGCGACTGCAGAATAAAGACCCCTCATTTTTTTCCTTTTTTTTAAATCTGAGATTTTGGGCCCCTGTCTGCTACCACAGAATACGGGCTACTCATTTTTTTCTATTATTTTAAACTAAGATTTTGAGGCCTTGGTTTTGGTCGTGGGGCCCCGTAACCACAAAATACGGGCCCCTCAATTTTTAAAATCTATTTCTGGGGCTTTGGTTTTGGCTGTGGGCCCCTCGCCCGGTACGCCACTAAATGATCAATCATTAAAATCACATTGAAATGAGAGGCCCCTAGCTGTGGGGCCCCTATTAGGTAATCTAGAACTGAAAGACATCTATGGACGAGGATAAACTGTAGATCGCTAAAGAGCTTGCTCAATGCATTGCATCAGCATCAATATCAATCCCTCAAGAGAATTGGTCTGTGATGATGTTGTCGGTTTCTTTTACATAAATAACTTGAACAATACTCAGCTGACATAGCGAATAATATGAGTGGGGGAATGAAATACAGTGTACGACGACCATCTCGACTGATAGATCACTCAATCAGCCGCTTTATGTCATTCCCTGGCACCACTTTCTCATGCTTTTTCGTATGAAATAAACCAGAAACTGCTGCTAGGGTTATATATTGTATTCCTGATAAGTTTACGAGGTCTGCGGAGGTTGACTGCTTGTGATCGATTTCAATCAAACCGGCGATGAAATGACATTGACACGGCCAATAAAAATGTTTTGTGCTGTCAGAAATGTCTTTGCATAAATTGCCAAGTGTTTTATTCAATTTCTTATGAATGAATGCATAATGTATGCAACAACTTTCTAAATGTTTTATGTTGGACTAAAAAATTTAAAGTGAGTTTCAGTCTGCTATTAGATAAAAGTTATGGTTTTTGTGCAACATGGCATTTCGCCGGCAGTCAATACAGTGAAAGAAGTTTCGCAGCGAGTTCTATTGATTTTCAATTTCCAACCCTTTGGTTATCGCTTTCGGGTAGAATTAATGGTCCTGTCGAGCAAATATATATTTTCGACTTGGAAATATGTCGAATTTTTTAAGTATGGATATTTTTGCAATATCTTTTTGCCTGCAGAAGGAAGTTAGATCTTTTGACGACTATTTCTCACTCCGTATTGATTTTGCCTGTTCTTTTTTTGGTCAAATAATTTTCCATTACTTGATGGAGTTTGGATGTTGTTGGGCCTAGCTTTCAGTGAGCATGCTATTTTTGTGGGACAGAAAAAGGAAAAAAATTATCCAGAAATAAAAGCGAAGCTAATATGAAAAGACAGCTTTGCCAGCTTATTTTGGGAAAAACTCCCTAACCTAACCAACAAGAAAAGGTTGATAAGAAGAGGCAGTGAATGGCAGGAAGTGAGACCAGAAGGGCGGATGTGGGTTTGAAATATTTCTCTCTTTTTTCTTGCATTATTCTAGATGGATGCGAGTTTTTAATAATTTGCAATAGATCGGATGTGTTTACACGAAGAATTGAATGATTTCAGTGAAATAAATTGATAGTTTTTGACATTTCGATTTATAAAACCGAAACCAAAGCGTCATTGTAAAAATTTTTTGTAAAATAAGTATACTGTATTTATATTTTCTCTTCAATTAAATTAAAAAATAAAATTACATTTAGTGTTGAATTAGTAAAATAAGTGTTTCAAATTCTGGTCGTTAATTTTGTCCGAAAAGGTCGCGCCACTGAGCAACGGAAATGCAAATGGCGGCCTACAATCAAAATAAACGAATTCTTGGACGAGTTTGGGACGATCGTTTTAAAAACAATTTACTTAGTAACATAAAATTATTTAAAATTGTGCTATCAGTGACTTAACTAACTTTTTATTTATAGCTATCGTAACTCACGAGAAATGCTGTAATACGAGATATTTACAAAACACACGATGGCGTCTGACAAACCCAAGTTATTTTTATTTCCCGAGTAAATGAATTGGTAAGTGGAAAATTCTCAGTTGGTGAGCCTTCCCTGAGCCCCCCCCCCTCACGAAATTGTTCATTTCGCACATGGAAAATCTGGAATATTTTACATTTTTATCAGTTATCTTTTCTCGAAAAATGCGAAATGTGCGCCATTTCTCCTACTTATCATAATGTTTACATAAAAAAAAAATGCAAAAATCTAACCCAGAAAAAAAAAATAAAGTATGAAATTAAGGAGACTATACGAGTTGAAAACTCATCAAAACTTACACGCACTTGTTTTTAAATTATGTGTCATTTTATGTCCATTTATAACCAACAGCTATGTTTTAAGATGCTCGATTTCGGAGGGAAAAAACACTTTTTGCACAGAGCAACGTGTCGTTTGTTTTCCATGCACTGGGATTTGCTCTAACTCCGAACGACTTTGCCTTCTTACTCGCAAACGATACGAGGACGGGAGACAGTCGCCTGGTGCGTGACTCTAATTAAGCTATCAAGGCTAATTTGCATGGCTCGCGCACGACAACCTGAAGCAATTGCGATCCAGAAGAGCATTTTTGCTGCCTTTAATTAGTTAATTGGCTACCTCGAGTGCAACTTATTCGTCAAGATGGATGTTGTACTACATAATATCGACGGCAAGTTGCTGGAAACGATCATCTTTACTGATCGAGTTAATTACGATTGAAACTAATTGACCGAATGCGGTTTGCAAAAGTTAGCAATTCAATTAGATTTTGTTTATGACGCAGGTTTAAAGGTTGGCGTGTGGAATTATTGCGGTGTACTAGCAGAAATGTGTATAAATCGCGAGTTTGTGAAGGTGTTTATGCGATTTTTGTTTAAAGATAAGTGGCAGTGGGGTCTAGGTAAAAGAAAATGCGAGTTATCGATTTGTTTTTGACTAAGTTGGTGGCAGTTTTCAAGTATTGTGTGTCGGTGTTTACAAGGAAATAGAATGAGATGTTGCCTTGTTTCTTAATTAAGTGACTAAGCAATTCCTGTGAGAAATCAGCTAATTAAACAAGGTTTCTTGACGAAACCGATCAATTAATGGCTCACTAATACGAATTCGGGCTAAGTTATTGTTTGTGACAAGTGGAAATGGCGAAATTTTATAATTAATAATTTTATAGTTGGGGAAAAAATAAAAATAAAAATTGTTTTAATCAAAACTTCCTCTTGAGTGTATTTTTTTCTTTTAATGCTAAATTATCTCAGGTGGTGGGTGGAATTACAAATTACTTTTTTTTTTTTTTTTAAATTTAGATAGATATATATATACATATATAAAAAAAATAGTTAAAAAAGTTTGAAATAAAAAAATTTTTAATTTTTTTTTTCGAAGTTGAAACGAATTTTAAATTGCCTACGTTATAATTAAAAGTGATGGCGTCAGCTTGGTTGAAGATTTTTTATTTTAGCAATGAAAGATGCATCTAGTGATAATGACACGTGCCTGTGTTTGTGGAAAGTCCCGCCCGGTCTTGTAATTGCGATTTTTTCATTTATTGCTGGAGATAATGGCAACGTTTTATGTTATTTGAGAATTATTTAAGTGTCAATTTTGACCTTTTATGTGTGGGTGTGACAGAGGTATAAAAATCAAGTATTGTGTATAGATAAATTGTTTTTATGTGATGGTTTGTGTAAATACACATCTGTGCTTTTATTGATGTGGTCTAGTACTCTAGTGTAGGCAGAGGACAGTTAAACGGCTGGTGCCAACAACATTTCTATAAATGAGTGAATTGATTGCGTTTTGATGACTTAATTTCGAAATCTGAATTCGCAGAGTCTAATCAAGTTATTAGGTAACAAAACATATTTTGCGAATTTTTTATTCTTAAATTGCCAACTAAGTGGGTCGGTCAAAAAAATTACAGAAGTAGAAAAATAACTGGAATAGAATGCTTTTTTTTTTTAGAAGTTAAGCAAGGAAGCCATATTTAATAATTAAAATATTTTAATTTTTTTATTTTATAAGCAATAGAAATTATTTTTTAAATTATTTATTAGATAATTAAAGATATATTATACAAAACAACATTACTGAGGCATAACATCTTGGAATGACTTCTTCCACATGTGTTATTTCCAGAAGCGATAATGCGTTTTTAGGATAAATAATGCGACTTTAGGATAAATAATGCGTCTTTAGGATAAATAATGCGTCTTCAGGATAAATAATGCATTTCAGGAGAAATAATGCATTTCAGGAGAAATAATGCATTTCAGGAGAAATAATTTATTTTTAAAAGAAATAATTTATTTTTAAAAGAAATAATTTATTTTTAAAAGAAATAATTTATTTTT
>JAQFXT010001969.1:0-14258 GCA_034683725.1 Strigamia crassipes
AAATGTATTCCTGCAATACATTAAATCATGAAATCAGTCTGTTTTTAATAAAAATTTTAAAAATAAATTTGGCTTTTAATTTAAAAAAATTTTCAAAAATTTGGGGGGTGTTGAGTTTTATTACGTAATTTTCTAGGGGGGGTTGGTGAATTTGTTACGACTGTATTACAGGGGGAGGGGGGGGAGGTGGTCTAAAAATCGAAAAATAAGCGTTACGTAATATATGGACGACTCCTATGTCTTGTCGGAGACCATAACGTCGGAGAAACGCTACAAACGTAACTCCAACTTTCGATTTCAACATTCGGGTCGGTGAATTGTCATTTCGTGGTTGTGAAATCGAGATGTGCATTACCTTTTTTCAAATAGGTGCGTTCATTCGAAAGTCACTTATTTAAATGGAAAAGTCACTTTTTTAAAAGAATAAGTCACTTATCCTTCTTGAATTGACCGCACCTATTATAATATGTTTTGATTTTAGTTTGGTGTCAGTTTTCCTAGAAATTCTAACAACTGAAATCTATTGTTATAATTTAATGATCTCCGGCATTATTTATTTACTTTCAAAAACAATGAGTAATTAGATAACATTTCATAAACATCTGCTGAAGTTAAAGAATATAAGTGCACGTTAAATCTAATTTAGAAGTTAGTTTTGGATTGTTTAGCATTTTTAATTAAGTTACTTCAATTATATATTTTTTTTGTTTGTTTTAGATTTAAACCAAAATGAGAGCAATGGCAACTATGTGTCTGCTTTTCTTTCTCGTTCTGCTTTCTATGTCAAGGTAAGTGGAGATTTTCACATTGAATTTACGAGATAAAGATTTATTTTCCCTCCTAAAGTGTACTTTCTGATAAATGTGTAAAATCACATGGGATTTGCCAAACACACGCTGATTGCTGTGACAACTTGAATTGCGAGACCGTTCCAGACACAGTTAAAAAACACTGTTTTGTCGCGGAGAAACCATAGATTTCTCCGCTTTAACTTCAACCTACTAGATTATCCAAAACCTTCATTGAAATAATAGCAGAAACTTTAATAATTAAAAATACACTCTAATAAACACTTTTCTTTTTCATTTTTAGAAAAAAAGATGAAAATAAATAAGCTCACTAAATAAAAATTAAAAAAAAAATTATTTTGGTATATTTTTGGTATAACTACATTTATTTACATCTGCCTAGATTTTGTATGTTTATTGTTAATTTATTGAACTCAGCACAGTGCAGCAGATGTTGGCAGATTTAATTATAATGTAATAATCGACCTTCATTACATCCTTCAAATTTTCAGGGTTTATGGTTTTTCATTAATTGGACAGGCCAGGTTTGGTGGAAAAAATTACAAGGCAAAACGTGCGCCGGTTCTGTTGGAGTCCCGGGTAGCTTAAAGGTAAAGCATCCGTTCGGCAAGCGGGGGAATCTGGGTTCAACTTCTGGCTCGCGACTCTTCAGAGTCCGGGCCGTTTCGTTTTTTCACCAATAATTGTAGAGAGGAATTAAAACGTTTATTGCCACGAATTTACATAGAGGGCGCTGAATAATCAGCATCATACAAAATGACTTAAGGTAATGCAGGGAAGCATGCACAATACTTCTGGGTTAGAGACTGCCTCACACCCAAAATGGCCGCCCCCGGTCATACCTGTTGTTATTATTTTCGAACTGTTACACAATGATATTTTGGATTTTTACGCTGTGTTATCATTATAAACACGAATAAACCGCGTTGTTATTGTTTTGGTTGGCGACCATTGTTATTTTCGAACTTTTCTGCTAACTGCTTATGCGTGATGGAGACCTCATATACTAAATACCAACAAGGAAGACCAAGACCAAACAGAGAAGCCAATCTGAAAAATGGAATTCAACAATATTATTTGCCTCATACAGATTACTATTAGCATTTAATTGCCATCTTCACAGCACTTAGTTTATCTTTATAATCCAAAAAGTATTGAGCTGTAGTTTGCTAGCAATGAGTTCACTATCTACAACAACCTGGTGTATTTACCGAAATGACGAAAGTGAATTATCCCAGGGGTTGCCAGAGGATTAGAGATGGTTCAGATACTTGTGAAAAGACACGGAAAAGATGGATGGAATGTTCGACTATTGACTGTATTTGGGACTGGAAACATTTTATTCGGCTTTGTTCTTGTGCCGTCTAGTGGCAAAATGGATAAACAAGACAAAAAACTGCATTATCTTAGTTGTGACAGTTAGTTAAATATGTTTATTGATTTTTTTGGGATCAATGTGAGGCTTCTAGAGGCTCATGTAACACTCATTCATCAAGTTACTGTAATGGCTGTAGCCTAAGAATGTATGATATTACAACACATGTTATAGAGGTTCAATACCTGAGTGCTTGGTTTATTATATTGGGGACACTTTTTTTCCCCATAACATTATTTCTATAAGTTGTGGTGTATTGACACCACTAGAAAAGCCATCTTTGCTGCATTGTTGCCCCAAACAATGTAGCTATAGAATTGGCTGCATTCTGGTGAGAAACTGAGAATGCAGCTAGCTAGAAACAATTGAGCTTCTATTATTTCCCTTGACTACAGTTGGCAAGGCAAATAAACAGTCAACCATCTTTTCATGGCTGACAGCAAAAGGAAAGCTGTTTCTTTTTCCTCCTCTTTCTCAACCTGTCTTCACGGACAGAAAACAGAAAAGTGGCGCTTTGGAAGAAAACTAAAGATACCTGGACTGCGATAACTGGTTTTACGTTACCAGGTTAAGTTTAAGTGCATTTATTAAAAACTTTATTTTTGAGAATTGAAACAAAAACCATTACTGATAATGATCAAAGGTTGTTGGTGAAAACTAAATTTTTGTTTTATTTTGTTTAATAGTACATTATTAATGATGTACTATTAAACATACATACAATTTCTGTTTTAACTAATTCAAAACAATGCCACAACTTTATTATTGTGAATTGAAATGATTTCCAAAGGAACACAGTAACGTGCGCTCCTCTTGCGAATGAAGCGGAGAATTCAAAATGGCGGCGAACGAGGTCATTGCAAATCGCAATTTTTGGTCAGTGACGTCACAGTGACGTAAATAGAGGAAAATTAACGGATTGGCTACGCTATTTTTTGATATAGTGTAAGCTCCGTTAGACTTATGAGTTTTCCACTATAGTTATAGGCATAACGGCGGTTTTTATAACGTAAAAGTGCGTGGCGCAAAACTGCGTAATGTCATTGTTGCAATTTTAATATTAAGTTTGAGATTAGTACATTGAGATAGAAGTTCTTATTGGTCCATTGCGTATTCTATGATGGTTTGCCAATGGCCCTCATTTGGCTTCGGATAATATATTGCTATGTTACCGTTCTTTCGGTAATGGTGGAGAACTTTGCAGTTTAAAGTTTCTAAGTGCTATAAAATCTGCTCATTAGATTTAATAGTCCCAGTTACTGTTTTCATTTTTGGATATACAAAAGCAATAAATTCAATTAAACATAAACTAAAAGTTAAATTTCTTGTACTTTCCTCTTTTTTTTATACTTAACATGATCATGACCCATTAGGCTGAACGCTTGTGATGAGTATTAAACCATGCAAGCCGGTATTTGTGGAGCGACTTTTCATTTACACCGAGAAATTGGAAAACAATGGTAAACATAATTCTTGGAAGTAGGTGCCAGACCAGGATTAAAAACTGGGGATTGTTTGTATTATTGCCGATTATCATATTGACTTCTTGAATTAAAGCATCATGTTAGCGACATACCGTATTTCTTCGATTAAAAGCCGCGGCTTTTATTACAAATTGCCTCTCTTGGCCCCGGCTACTATACGAGGCAGCGGCTGTTTTTCAGTTTTTTTATTCATTCTAAGCTTGTTTTGAGATTCAAAACATACATAGAACAAACGTTACAGCTGTGAAATGTGCTGTGTTTACAACAACCACATCTGTCATCACTTGTTTTGAGAATGTATGACGCTGCATTAGCAGTGCCACCTGTATGTCACTGGAATAAAGAACTTACAGATTAACATATCTGATTGAAGAGACCAGTCCGAGTAAACATGCTTATTTTGATTTATTGAAGAACACAATAAAATGAACGTGGAATGTTTCTTCCAAGTTTGTTTTCGTTTATTTGTGGCCTTGATTTTTAGCTGCAGCTACTATTCGAGGGCGGCTTTTAATCGATGAAATACGGTAGGTAAAAATAGGGTTAGGTCAGGTTACCGTAAACCTTAGATTAGGTTGAAACAGTGATGGGAAAAATGGAGTCGACGAAACATTCGTCAATGAAAGTGACCGAGATTATATGGCCATCTTCAATTTAAATAATTCTTGCTGAAGGGCATTTAATTACAGGTCAGTTAAATCTTTTAGCCTTTTAAATTTAAAAAATTCCATTTCATTATTTACATTTATATTACTTCTCCTAGATAAGTATTTTTTTAATTTTTTCAAAATGATCATTTACATTAATTTAACATTTACACATGTATGAACCACACACTGCATTTGATGCTCATGTAGAAAAAAGTGGAGGAATGAATCATGCTAAACCTGTTGCTCAGATTCAGATTTGACTTAATTTACTTTTTTGGCACAAAGCTGGAAAATGTTTGGAGTGTTTAACCTGTGCAGCTGGCATAGGCAGTCAAATTACATTATGTTCACTAATGCTGAATTTATGATAGAAAATAAATGAAAGAAATTGGATTCATTGAATCAGCTGCTGAGAGAATTTTTATTGTTTTGGTTGGCACATTGAATGGCAACATTTCTGTTAAAACAAATATTTTGCATCAACTGAATTCAATCAATATTTTCAAATTGCTACATTCAAAGTTTGTGAAACACTGTTAATTTATATCTCTGTAGTTCCATGATTAAAGGTCAAGTGTACTGAGTTGTGTTTTCAGCAATTCTCAAAAGAAACAATATAAAAATCTAAAATATTTGTTAAAATAATTTATTTGTGGTGTTTATGATATAGCAATTGTTAGATCTGTTAATTAATTGTTCCATTTCAAGAATATAAGATTACATTTTTTTAATGAAATTAAACTAACAAACAATAGGTATGGTTCAAAGCAATAAAATGCATTACATCCTTAAAGAAGTTGTTTTTGCATTCTGGCCTCACATCTGTTTTTGAATCATAAGCTACTGCACACATAAAGCAAAATGAAAGTGATATCTACTTTGTTTTTTCTCTTCTTTTTCACTTTTATTTTCATTTTACAGTAAGTTATTTTTTTAGATTGAATAGAAAACATAATTTTGTTTATTTTATTAAAAGTTTCTAGTGCTAAGAAATGTGCTTTGAAATTTCAAGAGTGTAAAACTTACAAAGATTGCTGTCCAGGTATGGAGTGTGAGAAGCAGTCTCCTGATCATGCCCAATGCTATTGATACCAAATTGAAAAATCCATCTAAAATATAATTTTAAAATTATCTTTCAAACGATTTAATGTAGTAAAAATTAATTAATAAATAAAAAAATTTGTGAAAAATTTTATTTTGTTTACAATGATGGCACCAAATCAAACAAGAAAAAGTTTCTGAGTGCTATAAGATTTACACATTAACAAAATTGGAACAATTTTAATACTTACAAGTCCTTGTTATAACAAATTTTGACAATTAATCACATGGTTCACTTGTACACATGCAAAGGCAAGAAAATTTTATTTTAAAAATACTGTCAAAATTTAAATTCAAATAAAAATCACCATTTATATGAATGACTAATGTTTTTCACAATAAAAATAAATTTGTTTGAATTTTTGCAATTTTTGGGTTATTTAAATTGAAATTATTCCAATATTCTTGTAAATTAATAATATTTATCGGCTTAATAGATAATATTCCTAATGAGTATTTTCTCGCACTTAAGTATCAAAAGAAAATATTTAAAAGTTAATTGCAAAAATTATTAATTAGTTCAAAAAACTTATTAATTTAGCGGCAAAATTTAAATCAAAATTGGTTAGATTTTAATTAATTGTTCCATTTCAAGAATATAAGGTTACACTTTTTTTAACGAAATTGTACTAACAAACAATAGGTACTGCTCAAAGCAATAAAAATGCATTACATCTTTAAAGTTGTTTTCATTCTGGCTTCACATCTGTTCTTGATTCATATGCTACTGCACACATAAAGCAAAATGAAAGTGATATCTACTTTGTTTTTTTTCTTCTTTTTTACTTTTATTTTCATCTCTAAGTAAGTAATTTTCAATATTGAATATAAAGTATAATTTTGTTTATTTTCCTGAGTTTTTTCTAGCGCTAAGAAATGTGCTAAGAAATTTGAAAGCTGCAAAAGTACCATAGATTGCTGTGCAAATATGGTTTGTGATATCACGCCCAGTGGTGTAACCGAATGCTATTGATACCAAATTGAAAAATTCATGTAAAATATAATTCTAAAATTATTTTTCAAACGATTTAAAGTAGTAAAAATTAATTGATATATAAAAAATTTGTGAAAATTTTATTTTGTTTACAATGATGGCATCAAAACAAACAAATAAAAGTTTCTGAGTGCTATAGATCTACACATTAACAAAATTGGTTAGATTTTAATACTTACAAATCCTTGTTGTAACAAATTTTGACAATTAATCACATGGTTCACTTGTACACATGCAAAGGCAAGAAAATTTTATTTTTTAAAATACTGTCAAAATTTAAATTTAAATAAAAATCGCCATTTATATAAATGACTAATGTTTTTTTACAATAAAAATGAATTCTTTTGAATCTTTGCAATTTTTTGGTTATTTAAATTGAAATTATTCCAATATTCCTGTAAATTAATAATATTTATCGGCTTAATTGATAATATTTATCGGTTTAATTGATAATATTTATCGACTTAATTGATAATATTCCCAAATTTTTGTGGGTATTTTCTCGCACTTAAGTATCAAAACAAAATATTCAAAAGTTAATTGCAAAAATTATCGGGTCAGTTAGCATTTTTAATTGTAGCGTTTTTGTGTGCCAGCGTTTTTGTGTGCCAGCGTTTTTAATTCTGTCTCATTTCCGTGCGTTTTAATTTTAAATTTTAAAGAGTCCCATTTATTTTACGGTGTTCTATCTGAGCTACGCTCAGATTTCCGGCTAAAGCCGGCTGATTTAACTAACGAAATAGGAACCGTAAAGTAGGGATGCGCGGAAATGGAACCGTGAAATAGGGCCTGTGCGGCATAATCGAAACATTACAAAAACGTTACAAAAACGCTAGAAATTAAGACGCTAGAAATTAAGACGCTAGAATTTATTAATTAATTATTAATTAATTAATAAATTAAATTGAGAAATTAAAAACGCTGCATCACAAAAAAGCTAGAAATAAAATCGCCTAAAACAAAAAATGCTAAAAGATAAAACGCTGAAAACGGGGCCTATTAATTACAATAATAACATTTATTTAAAACGCTAAAAATAATAAACGCTTATTTGTAAATAAAAAAAAATAAAAAAAACGCTGGCGTTAAAAAGGCCAGAATACAAAAACGCTGGCAAGTTATTGCCCTCAAAACTAATCCAACAAACTTATTAATTTAGCGGCAAAAATTAAATCAAAATTAATTAGATTTTAATTAATTGTTTTATTTTAAAAATATAAGGTTACACTTTTTTTAATGAAATTAAACCAACAAACAATAGGTACTGCTCAAAGCAATAAAAATGCATTACATCCTTAAAGAAGTTGTTTTTCATTCTGGCTTCACATCTGTTTTTGATTCAAAAGCTATTGCACGCATAAAGCAAAATGAAAGTGATATCTACTTTGTGTTTTCTCTTCTTTTTCACTTTTATTTTCATTTCAAAGTAAGTCATTTTCAATATTGAATATAAAACATAATTTTGTTTATTTCCATGAGTTTTTTCTAGCGCTAAGAAATGTGCTAAGGTATTTGAAAGCTGCAAAAGTTCCATAGATTGCTGTGCAAATATGATTTGTGATGACACGTCCAGTGGTGTACTCCAATGCTATTAATACAAAATTGAAAAATCCATGTAAAATATAACACTAAAATTATTTTCCAATGTAGCTAAAATTGATTAATAAATAAAAAAATTTGTCAAAACAAAACAAGAAAAAACAACATAGACAGATAACTAACATGACACATGTGTTTTGTTGAGATAAGGTGAGCAGCTTTTTCCAAGCTTTTTCTAAACATCTTGATGAAAGGCTTTGAGTTGAAAAAAAATTTGTCTTTCTTTGAGAAGTATTTGTTTGCAAGTGTGAATAGCAATTTCCCAATCTTGTATCCTTGGATTCAAGTATTCAACATGACTGCATTTAAATTACTGCAACTTTCACACACATAATTGACTTGCCAACAATTTTGTCTGCACTGTCACAGAAAATGTAGTTGAACATTTAAAACTACTTGAAAATTGGTCTAAAAATAGAAATTGGTGAATCAATAGAAATGTCAAAACAGTATTAACTTTAATCAATAACATGAAGACCAAAGAAGACATCTTGAAGAATAACCTGTGATATAGTTGAGTGATACTTTAAATGTCATCAAAGGTTCAGCAAGCAAAGCCCGGCAGGAAAGTATTTTTCAAGATGTAAGATGTCTGAATTTTGCTTTTCCAATATGCCATTTTTGCAAACAGATTATTAAAAAAAATGCAATTTAAATTTTTTTTTTTTTTTAAATTTTTTTTTTTAGGTTTATGGAAAACCAATAAAAACAAAAACTTTGATTCTGTTTAATGAGCTTTTATTCCCTTTGGAAAATGAATCCAATTTGTTTTTGATTTTTTGGAATACTTAACAAGAAAAAATTTTTTTTGGTTTTATTCATTATAGTTGACTAAATATTTTTAGAAAAAATTTTTTTTTTTTATTGTTTTTTGGAATTGCATACTTAAGCTAAAGCACTTAGAAAGTGTTGAGTGATTTTGATTGGTTCAAGACCAAAAATTGATTTTTTTTTTTACGCGTGCTTTTATAGTGTTAAGCTGCTTTATCAAGATGTGAAGAACCAATTTGTGAAATTGAAGATTAATGTGTTTTTAATAAATATTTTTTTTCCACTAAACTGTTGTCATCAGAAGTACTTTTGAGTTTGTCATTCTGATTTTGAAAACTTTTGATACTTATGTCAGACATAGATTAAGTTAAGCTTCTCTGCATTGTTTCTAAAGTCCAGTCTGCATTTGCTTAAAGTATGATCTTATTCAAATTTCAAAAACAACAAACTTGTTTTTCTACTTTTGTTTGTTTTGCAAAAAATATTTTTCTGCTTGGCAGTTTGTCACTACTAATCTAAAATGAATAATAACAGTATAAGTGTGTGTAATAGATTGTCACAGCTGAAATTCGTAGAAAAAACACAACTTGCTGCTAGTAAACAAATGAAAAATGGAAAGTATACAGCTTTGGAGTTCTTCATTTTTAAACAAACAAAAAAGCAAATGTGCTATTAATAGACTAGATTTTTTATATAATTTTAGAAAATAGCAAACTATTTTATATATCTTGCTGATATACTTTATTGATCATTCTGCTTGCCTCTACCAAATGATTGGAGGTTGTTTTTAGCAATAATAAAAAATTTTTTTAATGAACAATCCTGCATGTCTTAAATAATGTATTAAGTAGTCAGCTCATTTATCCTATCAAATAATCAATTTTTTAAATTTTTATCTGTATTAACTGCAAATTGACCAAAATTCACTTTGTCAGTTATCAATAACTGCAATAGAGATTTTGGGGTGTCTTCCCTGCAACACTTGAGATTCCATGATGCTGATCGCTTCCGTCAGCGCCCATATATTGAAATAAACGCTTTATGTTAAATTTACTTACCAAGATGGATGCCATGTTAATTTCTTCCAATTAACATATCACATGAAGACTCACAAACACATTAGATTTGGCGATTGCATTTTTATACATTAAACTTATAACTTATAAACGACGTGTTATACTAGGCGCGATATGACCAGGACCGCTTAGTCATATCGCGCCATTTATAAGTTATAAAGTTATAAGTTAAATGTATAAAGACGCTATCACTAAATTTCTAGTAACAACACTCGTGGTAATGCAGGAAAGCTGCTCAAAATAAACTTTTGCTGTTCTTTTTTACATAAATGTTAATAACTATGCCAAATAAGCTTCGTGATCAAATCGATTCAAAAATTAGCCAGCGCGAAATTTGAAATGTTGGCTAGTTTGCGAAGAGTTTTTGTTTTTCAAGTTAGACATGACATTTTGAGGTGGTTGGCAGTGAGTTCTGCAGTTTTTTGGTTTTTTTTTGGGGAGATATTCGAGTTTTTGTTTAGTTTTCAGTGGAAAGTGTTGAGGAAATGTTGGAATTTCAATGGAAAATGTTGAAAAAGTCAAATTTCAACGGAATAAATTGAAAAAAAAAGTCAAATTTCAACGGAATAAATTTTAAATAATTTTCAATTTCAATGGAACTGCCCGGTGTTTACTCCAAAGGAAGTTTTGAGCATTGCCAAACATAAAACATGAAATTTTTTCTCGTATTAATTCCATTAAAAAGCACTTTAAAGCGAGAAACCAGGCACAGCAAAAACATGACTTTTCATAATGATTCATAAAAAGAGAATTATATACTACATCTGTGACATACTTGTGGCACATGTCCATGTGTCAGGTCTGGAAACCTTAAAAAATTAATACTAAGCCATAAAAATAATAATAATAATTTTTAGTCAGAGGGTTATGAATCCTTGTTCACACAGAAGTCAAGGGTTTTTTTATGACCCGGCTGCTAACTCGGGAGTTGAGCTCACATGTAATTTTTACGAGGTCGTCAAACAGTCTTCAGATTAGACAAATGTGTGTACACGTTGAAAAACAGAAGAAATGTGAGGCTTTTGCACCAGCAGCTCTCTCTGTATGGCGTCAAAACATTAAACAGCAAGATGCAGTTGAGGAGTTTTAATGGTCTTTCTTTGCTGACCCTTGTTTGAAGATTATATAGGAACTTTATCCTCATTTCAGAACGCTTGATGTGTGTAATCCGAGTTTAGAGCATTACAGACAGAAATAAATGGCTGTGGAGGACCATCAATGGTGTAAATTATCACCAGATTGTATCAGTTGCAATAAATAACATTGTAGTGTTGTTAAAATTATTTCAAGTGTATTGAACACTTACATCTGCCCTATTTGTATACACAAAATAGCTTAAAACTAATAACAGATGAAAGTTTTAAAAGTGGCCATTTTGAATTTTTGAAGTAGTAATTTTTTATTTTTTTTTTAAAAGTTGCTATTTTGAGTTTTCTATGATGCCATTATGAATTTTGTAAGATGCCATTTTGAGTTTTCTATGATGCCATTTTGAGTTTTCTATAATGCCATTTTGAATTTTTTAAAATGGCATTTTGAATTTTCTAAGATGCCATTTTGAGTTTTCTAAGATGCCATTTTGAATTTTCTAAGATGCCATTTGAAATTACAGTAGCTTTGACATTGATTTTATTACTTTTGAGGAATATATTGTTATTTAATTGTCATATAAAGACTTGAACCTGAAACTATCATTTTCAACCATTGGTCTTTTATAACTCTCTTAGTCCAAAGTGTCTTTTAAATGCTTTTATATAGCCTTTTATTATACTATTGCAGTATAATGCTTAAAATCAAATTTGCCTTGTTTGTTTGTTTATATTTCTGGATGAAAATTCAATAAAAGATTGAATATGGCATTTCAAAAAAAGATGGTTGTAACAATGGAATTGTATTACATTTTTTTATTTCAATTACATGGACTTTACAATGTTGAAACCATGGTGATTTTTTTGAATTTTGAAAGCTTTTTATCACAAGGGATGGATCACAAATGTCAAATTGTGTGCAAAATGTTTTTAGGGGAAAAGAAAGAATAATTTTGTGCAACATATCATGCTGCACTGAATAGTAGGAGATTGGAGAGACGAAAGAGCTACAGAATTCTAAAGGTTTAATAAGAAAATGAACAGGTGCAGATGAAATAAGAAATGAATACTATTGACAATGTAAACAGTTTTAAAGTAAATAAAAAATAAGAAATTTTTATGCTAGGAATCGAACCCGGGCTTCCTGGGTGAAAACCAGGTATCCTAACCACTAGACAACATTTGTGAAACTGTAGTTGGGTTTCAAGAATAATATATTTTTGTTTACAGTGTTATGCCAAAAAATAAAAAATAAAAAATTCTCATGCCGGGAATCGAACCCGGGCCTCCTGGGTGAAAGCCAGGTATCCTAACCACTAGACAACATGGGAAGACATGAGTCATGATGTTGCAGGTACATCATCATTTCTACTAGCTGCAAATCTTATATTTGTGAAACTGCAGTTGGGTTTCAAGAATAATATACTGTGTTTTACAGTTTTAAGCCAAAAAATAAAAATTAAAAATTCCCATGCCGGGAATCGAACCCGGGCCTCCTGGGTGAAAGCCAGGTATCCTAACCACTAGACAACATGGGAAAACGTAGACCATGACATTGCTGACACATCATCACTTCTAATGCTTACAAATAACATATTTAAGATAGAACAATTGAACTTCAAGAATTATTTATTGTGATTTTTAGTCTCACAGTTTAAAAAAATTGCAATTATTGTATTTTACTGCAATGACTGTTTGATTGTTGTATTAGGCCATTGTTGGATCCAAAAAGACAGTGCTTTATTGACAAAATGGTCTTTGACATAGATTCAGTTTAGGCCATCTATAAGAATGAAAAATATTCAATGCGATATACAGTCTATTGGCAAGGGCTTGTAGCCAATGAGAGAGGGTGATAAAAGATGATATAGATGGCACCTGTATAATTCTATAGTAAATCATTGCAAAATCAATTACTTGTATGAAATAATACACAATCTTTAACATTTTATTATTGTTTATACAGTACGGAATCACCCATAAATTAGAATTTACTGTAGCTTCTTTGTTGGTGCTTGAGGCTTTCCAGGGATGAAGACAACAGGAATTCTAAATTGTGATTGCTACTACCAACTGACTCTTCGGCAATAAAAACAGATGAAATGGAGGTTTTTGCATTTTATGTCCTGTTTTTGAATAAGACTTAGGACAAAGGTCATTCCAAGTGCTAACTTTAAAAGATTAAAGTTTTGTATATAGATTGTGCTTTCTTCTTAAAGACCAGATGGGTTTTTTTCTAGATCTTGATCGATACTCAAATTTTTCATTATTGCCGATACCAATTATCGGCAACCAAATACCTGCACCGATACTTTGAAAATGTTTCAAAAACCTTCAAAATTTTACAATATTGTTGAAAAATGTAGCAGAATTGTGAAATTGTTGAAAAATGTAGCAAAATTGTGAAATTGTTGAAAAATGTAGCAGGATTGTGAAATTGTTGAAAAATGTAGCAGAATTGTGAAATTGTTGAAAAACATTTTAACCTAAAATGGTGGGAAAATGATTGATTTGTCTTCATGGACATATAAAGTTGCTGCAGAAAACAAAAAGAGATAAAACTGGAGACCAGCCAGTGTAAATGTATTGCAATTCCCCTCACAAATGTAGTAGTACATTTTAATGCTGGGAGCTTTCTTGGAGCTGGCACTCTGAATCGAATTCCAGACTGTCTGTTAGCCAGACAGGTGTCATTGCCTTCTCTCTTGTGGCTGTTAAGAGTTTGTTGTCTTGTGGTTTGGATGGCATAGTGGATAGTGCGCCTTTGCAAGTAGTGGAGCCACTATCAGTCAACAAAGCCAATAAACCTTAACTTGATGCCTGTCTACGCAATGAGGCAATATCCCTTATGGTATTTCACCAAAGACCAATTAGGAGCCTGGCTTTAGGCTGCATGCAGCCAATAGGCTAACTCAAGAAAAAGTAGAGATTTATTGTTGCTTAAGCTAAGATACGTCATAGAATGACAAGCAATGGGGAGCGTTGTTACAAAACAGCCACTGTTCAGCCAACTAAGACATCTGATTGGTTCTCATCGATGAAATTTTATATAAAATTTGTTTAATGTTATGTTCTGCCAGGTATTGTATGGGTTAACTCAATGAGTCAATAACTGTTGGTCATTGTATCTATTTCCTTACAAATGATATAATAAAACTAGCAGATGATATCTCAAGTTGGTTCAAATAGAGACCCCAAAAATTTATTGAGATAAAAAAAAATCTATTTTAGGCCAAAAAAATCTATTTTAGGCCAAAAAAATCTATTTTAGGCCAAAAAAATCTATTTTAGGCCAAAAAAATCTATTTTAG
>JAQFXT010001970.1:0-14245 GCA_034683725.1 Strigamia crassipes
GGTCTCCAAGAATCAACAAAATCATAACAATCAGCGAAATCAGCGAAATCGGTTTTACTTTGAACGCACCTACTGTTGACTCTTTACGTGAGGGTACATTATTTTACTCATTGCGGCATTACACGCACAATTTTTGGACTTGTACTCCCTACTGGGTGAAAACAAAGACAGAACGGAAGTGGTTTTATGGGAAAACAGGTCGATCTATAATTGCTGTGTTTTCCGCAGTAATTGATGGGCGAATGTTTCTTTTAGCAATTTTAATGCGAGAAATGAAGCGCGCGCACTACATCATTTAATCCAGGTGAATGTGTAATTAAAAATTCCCTAATTGTATAATTTCGCCTAAAACGGGACAAATTTCAATTTAAAGGATTACTGCAACCATTTGCACTAGACATTAAAGTTCAACCATTTCTAGAATAACTGAATGTTACACGATGAATTTTTAAGATAAGTTGTAATAAATTGCACAAATGTTGTAGTTCTAAACAAGTTATTACTCTTTCTTTCTTGGAACTATTCAATTGCTAGGTCACTCAAACAGCTGTCATTATAGATATGAAGTAAAGGAGGGCAAGGAGCTCGTGTCGGGCATTATATAAATGTCCACTCAACACCTCTTCAATAAAACAAGATAATAAATTGCTCATTATTCACTCGACAACACTCGACTGGCTCTCGCCGATTGGTATCAGATTCACCGCACTCGATATCATTCGAGTAGTGTAACTCGTTGATTGTGAATTTCGTTCCACGAGTTCTTTCAATAGCGAGGAATTTGATTTTGTTTGCAGCTTGCTCGACAATGCGTCTCGCGAGATACGTCGAGTCTAGTCAGCAACTAAGTAATCGCTTTAGTGACTATCAGCTTTTTTTTTTTAAGAATCGGAGGGATTTAAAGCTTATTTGCATGTAAAATAAGTTGGAAGGTTGCGGCGCGATACCGTGCGTTGTAATCAGCTGAAATGAGGCTTTTAAAAAGAGCATCTTTGCGCTTGTCCATCACGAAGAACAAAGGAGCTGTCCTCTTCCAATCTCTCGCTATTGGCTTCTTTGTGTCCTCACATCACGACTTGCTCTGCTTTTCTTTTGCCACCATCGCGAGTCGATTTTTCCTTTTTTTTTTTTTTCTTTCTTCTTTTTTCTCTTTTTCTCTCGTTTCATCTTTTCTTCAATGATCCACTATCTCTGGTCAGGGCCAAAACACGAACATCAGACGGTGACCTCGAAGGACGGTGACCTCCACTAGGGGGTTGATAACAGTTTTTATAGAAAGCTTCATAAAAGAAGTTGAAAATGGACATGTTTTTACCTTAGGTAGGAGGCCAAGTCGTTTGCCAAAGTTTGTGGGAAGGTTGAAGTTTGTTGTGTCGTTTTTATATTGCAGGTAACAAGTTTTATTTGGTCGTTTGTGTGTTGTATTGCAGTAAAATGCTATTGATACTCGGTAACTTATGGCCTCTACTGTCTGGATGCGAGGTAAAAGAATCAGTTTTTCATAATAGAAACGAAATATTTCCGATTATTTCTGGGTAACCAATTAAGTGGAATTATGAGGTATTAGAATTATTAATTGCAAACGTCGATGTGAAAAATGTATCTGTCATGAAGAGAAAGTTAGAAAAGAAGACGGTAGTTGTAATCGTGACTGAAAAAGGCAAAAAGGAACAAATCATGAGTTTTTAATTCTCTGGGGTGAAAGGGGACAGATAATTGAACTCTGGAACGTTAGAACGCTTCATGTGATAGGCAGAGGGAGATTTTTATTGTGATAACTAACTAACGTCGGATTTTGGTTATTGGAAAAAATTTTTGTGATTTAAATTTTTTTTTTTTTTGTGATAGATTTTAGAAATTCTAATTATGGGTGATTAGGGAAGTACAGGTAAGAAATAATAACTTTTCCATTCTCTCGGGTAATAGACCGTTAAATTAAAAATCAAAGTTGGATTCACACGTTTCACCACGTGCTTTTGACAGTTACATTTGCATTAATATTAAAATGAAGTAGATTTAATTAGTTTGTGGTCGAGTTTCTCGTCAGGTGAGTCATTCAGTCATTCAAAGTGAAAAGCTGGAAATCATTTATTGAAATTAAAAATGTAGTGAGCTAGGGACGTGTTCAAACCTATTGGGTTTTCTATACAACGTAACTTGCGAGAGAGTATCATAAAGTTTTAAAGTTTCAAGGATTTGTTCGTGCCACAACTAAAGCTGGTAATCTGGAGATGAAAAAAATCTTTTTTCTTCTAACTACACTGAAAGGATCGGAAGCAATGAGCTGTTAAGGGAATCAATAGACACGAGAAAAAAGTAAAGGAGAGGAGAGGAGAGGAGAGGAGAGGATCATTAAAAATAAAAGCAAGCGAAAACGAGCATTATTTATTTTTTAATTGGTGTTTTAAGCAGCGAATTCGACTCGAAACCCTGCACTCTTATATTGGAGTGCAGTCTTAGAATATCGTAAGTTGAAATCTAGTATTGTTTTTAAACATGAGGCGGCGAAGCAAATTGCAGAGTAATTGGGAAAAGGAAGTTGGGGCCGTAAATGTGTGAAGACAATTGTAAGCAATCGATGTTGACCACAAAAGAATCGGTTTGGGCTTAAACAGTTGTCGGGCATGCAGCGAAGAGGAAGCCACAAGCACTTATTGCAGCGTATAATGAGGAAGGTGCTGCGCATTGAATTCAGATGATAATGGGTGTGTGTGTGTGGTGACTTATTAGAACGCTGCTTGTGTCGATGAAGCCTGTAATTTCAATTAAATGGCGCGGGTTTTCTTGCAAGACGTGTGAAAGGATGAAAGCGTATGCAAAGTTCTTTTAACTGTTATGGCCGATTCGATTTCCAATAACAGGATGGATGTGATGGGAAAATGCTACGCCACTGAGTTCCAGTCTGCTCGCTGCAAGATTAAAAAGGGGCTCGGATGGCTTTCTTATTGATGATGGAAAAAATTGCAACTTGGTGGAAATTAAGATGTTGTTACGGCTGTTTAATATTTCATATCGAGGGGAATTAATGAAATAAATAATAGAGATGGGTGAAGAAAATTCTGCCGCTGCGACTTTCTTTTTTCAGGTGGTAATAGAAATTTATTTGCGAGGGAGGAACGCATGAAAACTGTATGTGCTTCGAGGCTTTAAGCTTGTATGAAAGTTTTTAGGAAAATAAACTTAATTATTGTTTGGTTTTCTCAAAAGGATTAGATAGATGTTGACTCGCTTCAATGTTAATCTCTTTCCTGTAAACCCTTTAGTCAACCTCAAAAAGACAAATAAATGAATAAGCTTTGGAAAAACAAGCAAAAATGACTAGAAATGTTCTTTAAGCCTGCAGTTGATCGCTGCCAGTGACTGACGACTAATACACGGGTATTAAAGGGGGAAAACTAGCCAATAAATTAATTACGGTATGAGCTTGTATTACTAAATGGATTTTTTACTGCACGTTTTACAGCTGAGGTTCAATTGCTAATGTGGTAATTAAATTTAAGAATCGAACTGATTTGTTTGCATTGGGTTTATTTTGTGCATGATTGTGCATTTGTGCGTGATTGCGTGGTAGAATTTAATTAGCTCTTTATTGTTGAAAAAAGTCTTGTAACGTGATTAGTATTTGATATCATCGATTTTAATCGCTTTTTGTCCGTTTTGAGGTTCGGCGATGTGGAATTTTGTCTTCTGTTGTCGTTGAAAACGTTTTCATGTCAGATTATTAGTAAATATGTCTTGTCAACAATGAGTTTGTCTGTCCAGTTTGTCAGTGGTGACAGTTAACAACTTTTCTCGTGTTCTCTTGGGAGTACTTGGATTGCTTGGCCATTGCACCTGACTGGCAATCGTGGACCCTTGACTGGTAGTCACTTAGTGTCTTCATATGTCTGATGAATTTATTGATCTTTTGATCCAGCATTGTTTTCCAATTCAAAATCAAAATGGCGATTTGAACAATTTCTTTTAATTTAAATGTTTGCTAAGTGCAACTCAATCATATGCCTCGCGAAATCTACTAGAGAAGTTTTTAGTGTATTGACTTTGAGTTTGGCTTTTGTGAAGTGTAAATGCAAAGTTGCAGCAAGTTGTATTTGCATTAGAAAATTGTCAAGTTTGAATATTAAAGGTGACATTTGACTATGAGAATATTCTCGCTTTTTGAAAATGTTGGCGCTGTTTGGATTTATTACATCACGGATAGTGTGCGAGCAGAGCATTCATCTTGTAGCTTGATACAATGTATCTACGGCAAGTGTGAGCGCCCAATATTCGTTGTAGTGAGGCAAAAACATTCACTAGGAGACACGGTAAATTGCACTCACCCAGAAATGAATAATTGGATGGAGGATGTTTTTTCTTGCAGCCACTTGTTTTGGTGCCGAATTCGGGAAAGAGAAATGGTGTAGAAAGAAAAAAAGGAAGGGAAAAAAGTGGCAGACAATTGATTCAACAGGGAAAATTACTGAACAGAATTGTAGGCAGTAAAAGAAGAAAAAAATGCACAAAGAAAAGACTGGAGGATTTATGAAGCAAAACGAAATTACAAGATTAGCTCTGCTTTTAAGATAATTTTTTTTTTCTTCGGAGAAAAAAGTGGAAAAAAAAAAAACACACAAATAAATGTTTTTAGAAAAGAAAATTACTGGTTGAGGTAATTTTTGTTCTGCGCATCAAGAAGTTATTGTTTAGCTCGTTTCTTCTCTATTTATTTTAAAGTGGTTAAAAGCTGTTTCAGAGCTTGAGACATAAGTCGCCGACCAGCTGGTCAACTTGAAAAAGGATAGAAAAAGTTAGAGCCTGTCTTAGCAAAGTCTTGTCTTTTTTTTCTTCGATTTTGCGGTTGAAGATCGAACGATTTGAATTTAAAGATGTGTTGTGTGCAGAAAATCCAATTTTGGACGTAAAAAATACATTCCAATAATCTAGTGGTCGAAGTATCAGACATCTTTAATGATTGGCTGAACTTGGTTTACACTAGAAACCAAAAGAACAAATTAAGCTTGCTCGCTTTCTTATTACGTTTTTTTTGTTTGCAATGAAAGAGGTGCATTCTAGCAAGTTGAGAAATTGAGCTCTTTGGATGTGCAGAAAGAAAATTCTTGCTATGTAGTCGACCAATAGAAAATGATGGTACGATGGATGATCAGTGACGTTTTACATTTGGTTCACCAACCCCTTGTGTTAAATTAGATTATTACACAAGGTTAGGTTAGGTTAAGTTATTATTGCCGTTATATTCTTTTTTTTATTTGGTTTAACGAAAAACTGAAAGGGTTTAAGTTGTGGATGATTTTTTTCTTTCAAAACAATGCTGCAACTTTATTATTGTGAATTGAAATGAATTCAAAAAGAAAACAAATGTGTGCTTCGTTTGCTAATGAAGTGCGATAGTTGATAACTGCAATTTTTGGTCAATGAAGTAAATAGTGGAAAACTATCAGATTGGCTGTGCTATTTTCAGTTATAGTTTACGCTTTCTACTGAATTTATAACTGAAGAATACCTACCCACCGCTAACTTTGTGTTGTTATTGCTACACTTGTTTTATGTTTATGTATCGTCCTCGTGTGCTTCATTTATCTTCCACAAACACTGTTTTCTAACATTTAACACATTCAAATTTAAGCAATTACATATTCAAACAAAATGAAGCGAAGAGACAGTTAGTGATTGATTTTGTTTGGCTAATACCAGTGCATTCTTGCGTAGCGTGAATGACAAGTTTGCTAGTGTGAAAGTGAACTACACTAACCAGACTTTACATCCAAACAGTTAATTGTGAATGCTTTGGAGGAAGACAAGGCTTCACATAAATGTCGAGGTCGCCAAAGTGCAGCGCAGCAAAGCGAACTTTCTTTCGGAAACCTTCATTTTTATTTTTATTTTTATTTTTATTTTTATTTTATTTTTTTTCTTTGTAAGGAGTCGCCATGTTAACGATCTATTTACATAATTTAGATTTTTCGAGTCGATGAAAATGTCGTTTTACTTTAGATGAGCGCAAGCACGGTGCAAGTTTGTTCCAATCTCGATTGATGCAGTGATTTAATGGGATAAATTTGAGGTAAAACGTTCACTCGGATTGTACGACGAAGCATTTAAACTGCCAATAAGCCTATTGGAATCTGTCCCTAATGCGTGCTCTCGTAAGCAATTTTCATAGTGAAACTCTTCTGATTTCCACCCGATGCTAAGACGCACATGCGAAGAAGCAAATTGTGGTTCACGTTTTTTCTTCGACAAGCAACGCTCGCACCAATTAGGCGGAAATTTGTTCTTCACTGCAAAAACCCCCCGCTAGAAAAATTGGATGAATGCCAGTTGAGTCGGATATCTGCGAATTTCTTCGTCCATGTTATGAAGAAAGTGAGAGGAAAAAAATTTACTTTTGTGCATGGCAATCTGCTAAGAAGTGTTCCAAAAAAAAAAAAAATTATTATCTTTTTTTCTTATTTTAACACTTGCGCTCGTATTTTATTATTTTTTATTATTCTAATTTTTGGGGAAACGAGGAAAGATTATTTAAGAGATGATGCAAAAAAAAGTGGGAGAGAGAATGGGCACAAGATGGTGTGACATGGGAGAATGGATGAGGATGATGTGGCAGCAGCACGTCTCATTATAGGTTTGCGACTGAAACGAAACTGGAATTCAATTTCTTTTGTGGTGTCGCAACGGGTCTTGTCTACACGACTGTTATTCCACATCCGTTTTCAGACTACAAAAAGAAGAGGTTGAATAAAAAGAAAAAATAATCAATAGCGTATCCATTTATCACGAGCATTCTTGCGGGACAGCAAGTGAGAAATTACCTAAAAGCAATTTTTTTAAGTAAAATGAGACGAACGAAATCGATTTGAGTGAATAAATTTTTGCTTTAAATTTCTTTTTCATATTTCTGGTGACACATCCGGTTGTGTGTCTGTCACGCAGTGAAAAGGATATTCGTGCTGTTTTTATCTCGCGTCTTCAGCGCCCAGTTGATGTGGATTGTGGACTCGGGTGTTGCTCACGTGCGTCCGATTTGTTGACAGCGGAGAAGCAAGTTTAACTTAAACTATTGAAAAGTGCACTAAAGTCGAGGTTTTTGTTCGCTCGTGGGGTGTCTGGTTCTGTCCGTAACGATGTTGCCAAGGATTAATCATCCAGAAACCTTTCTGACAGTCCGAGTCGTCGTTGCATCGTGTGATTAATTCCCGCTCCCACTTGCAATTCGATTACTCGGGTCTCGGGAGTGGGTGTTAAAATGCTGAGTTCATTACTTGATGGTTCGAGTATTCACGGGGGATTTGCACGAGCACAGTCTCTTTTCTAAATTTTTATTTTTTGAATTTAAAAATAAAATTTAAATTATTGATTATTAACTTTTCGATTGTAGCAATCTAGAATTTGTATGTCAAAAGTGATATCTGTCACTGGTGGACGACGAGGCTTTTTTTGTTGTTGCCATAGCTACAAGTCGAAGAAAGTCAACAAATCCGTTGAAAGCGGCCAAGAGTGCAGCATTATTATTATTATTATTATTATTATTATTATTATTATTATTATTATTATGATAACCCGCAACACATTTATGTGGCGATATAAAAGTGGGAGATGATAATCCTTGGGACGGTGTCATTAGGGCAAACTAATTCACACGGGTCTTAATGGGGGGCGTGTGCGATATTAGCATGGGCGATGACCTTTGGGAAGTTCCATCACGATGGTAGTGATTGGTCGTTGTGGTTGTCGTCAAAATTGCCATCCGATGACCGATTTATGGTGTTGTTTTATGGTGATAGCCGCACTGTGTTTGTTGATCCGTGGCTTATCCAGCGCCCTTAATCGAACTGTCCTCTTTACCTTTTTTGTGCCTTTACGCTTTTATAGCCACCAAACTAAGCTTTATTCGGTCTTAGACGAGAAGTTTATACCTTCTTTCATTTGTCCGAGTCGTAAAAATTTCCACAACGGAAACCGGTGCGGATTGCAATTGAGCGCACCGATGTAAATCTCGATTGCGTTTGACGTTTTGCAATCTCTTGGACGACGACTCGTGTTTTATTGCCGTTCGGACACTTTGAATGGTTGAATTGGTCGCTGGAATGCGATGAAAATGAGCATTATCGCCTCTTTTGGAGAGGGCAAATAAATTTGTGGTTTGTTCGTGCGGCTTGTCGCGTGTGTTGGTCGGTGGGCGAAATTCCCTGCGCTTCGAATTGTTTGAATATTTCGGTAGCGACATTAAAAATTGTATTATTGCTGCATCGCTTTCTTGGATTGATGACTGTGGAAAGTTTGGACACGTTGAATTGGATGGGTACGCGAAATGCGATAACGATTCGATCGATTTTGATTGCTCCTGCACTCAGTGCGTAGAGTTTCCTGTCGGTCATTGCACGTGTCTTCTTTTCTCCCCCATTTTGCGTGACTTGTATCGAAAATGGACTTTGCGCTTTGATTTTCGTCCACTCCGGGTGATGAATCGAGCTGGTCGGGCAACTAGCTTGACTTTATTCTCTCTCGAGTCATCGACACTGCACGTGTCTTTTTTTACGACCGGCTATTAATACGGTTTTACTTTTCACCATATAAATTGCAATCTTGCCCGTTTATGGCATAATTTTGCCTGCAATGGAGGCGAGCGGGTGCCATTTGAAATTTAATTGAGGCCTAAGTCCTTTCCCAAACTTAACGCACTTATTTATGACGTGTTGTTCGCCTTTTTTTTATTGTCCGAGTGGATTATGTGTTTGTTTGATGATAAAAATCGAAATTTGGGTGGAAGGTGAGCGGGTCGCACGCAGATTGTAGTCGTAAGATTCAATTAGAGCTGCGAGTTGGCACAGAGGGCGTGTTTGGTGCAAAATTAGTTTGAAATGGCCACGGGTGCTGCGATTTAAATTTATAATCTCTTAATTACGATTTACGCGCTCGATCTAGATGGGTGAGAAAGTTTTTCTAAGCGCTGAATTTATTTTTGTTTAGTTTGTTTAGCTTTCTGAGATTTGTTCATGCACGAATACGAGGAAGCAGAAATTGACATTCATTTCGAGTGCATGACAGCTGTTATATTGTAATGCAAGATTGATGATGCAATTATGAATCTGGTTTAGTTGTGTACTTGTTCGAGCAAATTGAGTTTGGCCTGATTTTATGCATGAAATCTATTTAGCGCATTTTGCAGCGATTTGATTTAATTGGGTGTTGATTTTTCGAAGAAAATCTCAATTTTAAGTCGCAAGTTTTGGCGAGATTTTCAACTTTGTAGTTCACGTTTCTCATAAATAAACATTTTGCACCGAACATCTGAGCCTGAAGACGCCACATGCTATACAAGCAAATGCAAATGTTGGCACAAACGCTTGACCAGCGAGACGAAATGCATTTTTCTGAAACAACACTCGGTGTACAGCGTCTCTGATTCCGACGCGCATTAATTTTGAACAAATAAACTAGAGTCGAGTTTGATTTTATTTGTCTTGCCGTTTCTAATTTAGTTGATCCATCTCTACAGCTGTTTTTTCTCCTTATAAGAAAAACCCGAGCCAGATATCCGTTTCGGATAACCAATAGGGAGTTAAAGGAGAGAGAAATTCGGGTAGAGAATTGCAAACTGAGAAATTATTTGGTGTAGCCGAAGGTGCACCGGCATGCAATGCAATCAGTTGGATTTTTACACTTTGCTGATTTCCAGGCTAAAGTTGCTAAATTTTGATTGGATTTTTCGAGGTGGGCCGGCGAGGGGGTGAAATGAAGTGAGATGTATAAAGGGGGGCAACCAGAGTGTGAGTGGGGCCATTTTGTTAGCCGTCACATCTCGAATTGGCGCGTATCTCGATGTGACATTTACTTCTTCTGGCTGGCTTTCTCTTCGCCTCTTGTAAAGGCAACTCGAAAAGGCAAAGCGGAAAATTGGAATCTTGACTTGCCAAAGAAATGAAAGACCCCTCGGAAACACCACTCGACGCAGACCCCTGCAACTCCAACTAAGTTTGCACCCGACTTAAAGGTCATTTAAATTTTTTTGTGATTTTATTTATTTATTTATTTATTTATTTTTTGTATTGGGATTATTTTTCGCTATTTGCAATTTTCATTGGATTGCGCAGGGGGAAAATTATAGATATTGGTTTGTGTGGTTCGTGTAAAAGCAAGTTCGTGTTTTTGCTATTGGGGTTATCGGAGCGCGAGTTTGCCTCATTTTCTTTGGGCATTTTTAAGTTTTTTTTAAGCGAACAAAAGACTGCCAACTGGAGTTTCTTGACAAGTTTCACCCAGAGAAACCGTTCGGCAACCATTTTTTAAGGCACTTTGGCAAACTTTTCACTTAGCATGCACGGAATTGTAACGACAAAAGTCGATTGAATATGTAACGACACCCGTGTCGCTGGCAATCAAAGCTTTAAAACACTGAAGGATAGAAACAAAATTTAAATACGGCTGCGGATAAAAATTGAAGCCGATATGTTGGAACGAATGAATTTAATGGTCTGAGACTTGTTTTTTTCTAGACATGCTTGTTATTTTAGTGATTGGCTTCGTTATTTGTTATTGGTATAAAATGGCAAAATAAAAATATAATTTAAATATTAATGAATATTGCTTTTTTTTTTTGTTGAGAAAATTCGAAATCATTTATTTTCCACGGGGGTAACACAATTTTAATCCAAAAAAAATTGATTTTTCTCCTTCGATTTTCCAAATTAATTTTTAATTTTTTTTTTGTTATTTTTTGGTATTCGCAAATTGGACACGAGTAAAAGCTGGGATTTGTTCGACCCCGCTTAGACTTAGAGGGCAATTTTTCTTTGACTGATTTGCCTGCATCCATACCTGCAGCTAGTAGAGTGAGTGGGGAATGGCAGCGCCGTCTTTGCTCAGCGGGTTTTCTTCATTTGAATGGTGGCGGTGTACGTGTAATTACGTTACCTGCGTATTGAAAATCGATAATCGCATGGCTGTCAGCGTGAGGTATCAAAAGAAACGTCATCTCGTTAATCAATTGACTAAATTCGAGCAGTATGCGCCATTCCCCTTCCGCTCGCGTGCACCCATATTCAAATCTCAAACTCTAGGGTGCAATTTCCAATTTCCCATTTCCAATTTCATTTTTTTGTCTTTGTCCTTTTGTTCTACATTTTTGAAACAAGTTGACAAGGTCACCTGACCCGTTTATCGGACGGAATCTGGTCTTGGGGGGGTTTGCAGATAAAAATCTGGTCGGGGATTCGCTGGCAAGTTTGCAGCTGTGGGGAAAGTTTGATTACAAAAGAGCGCAGTGATAGCGCGTTCTAAATAGAGGTGATTTGCTTCATCTTTGCGCAGATAAGTCGCGTGGCGAAGCGTCGTTTGTTGGCGCTGGAGAAAGTTGTGGTGGTGCGCGCGGCTTCCGCTGCCTAAAGGGCTGCGATTGACCGTTTGGCTCGAGCACGACTTCCTTTTCAAGTTTGAGAATGACACCCGAGTAGCCGACCGACCGATCACACAATTCAACTGTTTCTGTTTGCAGTGAGATTAGCGGCGGGGATTGGTTGCCGCTAGGTGTTTGTTTAAAATGTGACAAATTATCAGTTGGCCACGAATTGTGTTGCTTGTCGAGAGTAAATGTTGTCAACACGCTTTTATCTTCCGGAAACATTGCAATTGCGATATTTTTCAACTTTGTGTGCGATTTTGTTTTATTGATGTTTTGTGTTTTAGTGACGTCTTGTGGTGGAGTTGGGAAACGCGGCAGCAAAGACGCTGCGAGGACTTTGAAGGTAGGTTTTTATTAGTTGTGTTGTTTATTATTAAAATATGTTCAAGGATGGATAATTTCGTTTTCAATTATTGAAGGGTATGCGAGGAAGTGTCGGTTAGTAATTCTTATTTGTGAATGGTTCAAGTTGTGTTTAATGTTTTAGAGTTTTGGAGTAAACGAATGGCTTATTAGAGATGTAAATAACTTGTTGTTGTGAATAGTGTTCGTTTTCGAGAGCAGACTAGCTCGAGTCTTTTCCCTGGTGACGCCATGTTAACTGGGCTCGCGAGTCGCGAAGGCAATGTGACATGATACATTTGTATTTATGCGTCAATCTAAATGCAAAACTGAATTGCAAAAGACCGAATTCGTGATCTATGTGACATCAAGAACTAGTTGAACATTTCGACTTGTCGCCGCTGCCGTTTTACTACTGAGTTAAAGGGAAGAAAAGTTGGGGTTTTTTTCTCAAGGATTTCCATGGAGGGCAGAAGCTTCATTCAAACAAAACGTAAAAATCTTGTTGAATTGTTTTGTCAGAGGTGTTTTTGACACATCCACTCGTAACTAATGCCATGGAAGATCGGTGAAACAAAAAAAAAAAACGAAGCCTTGTTTGATTTCCACGCATGTTTTCCACCGATCCGATCCGATCTGCGCATTCAGTACTGCAGAAAATAAACAAGTTTTTATTAACGGATTGGGCAGTCCTTTTTTTTTTAAAACTAAATGGGAGGCGCATTAATTTTTGTGGCGTGACGTAGTTTATTCTCGTTTAGTACGCTGGCACTAGTAATGGTGCGACGTAATCGGAAGTTGAAACATTCGGTTAAGTTAAATAAAAATCTTTAAAAATCAAAGAGTACCGCCGAATTGCACTTTAGTGTGGGTGTAACTATCTGTTCTTAAGCACGTTTCCTTGCTTTACTGATTGCCCCTAATGCCAATAGATGTCATTTAAAAAAAAAGAAAGAAAATAGGAGAAATGCAGTTTAGGGTAAGTGATTTTGTGGATTCTCTTTCTTGGAAACTGAGCACAGCTAATTCTTCAAAGTTAAGCTCAAGAGTACGCGTGTTCATCTTCTGCCTAGATTTTTCAAGCGTGCTTCTACAAGTCAAGACTTTCTCGACTTAGTGGCGGATCTAAACTGATTGAAGCTTCTCAACACATTTAGTTTTTACGTACATATATGTATACGCTTATATTTTTTACTGGGGGGGAGGGGGGGGGGGCCCTGTTATGTTCCGGGGCTTTGAAGATTAAGCCTCATTAGCGGATTATGCAAATTGGCAGAAATTTTTGTCACAAAAAAATGTAGAGGAAAAAAGATTTGGAAAAAATTCTGGTTTAAGGTGAGGAATGAGTTGTAAAAAAAAGTTACTGCCAAGAAAGAAGACATGTGAAGGGTACCGATGGGACCAATGAGTTTTCTTTTCTTTAAGAAAGGATTATGGTTTTGAGATATACAACTCTCAGCTGAATTGCAAGTAGGCTAACCACTCACCTATTAAAGCGAGCTGAGTTTCTTAAAAAAACGAAAATTAATAAATAAAAAATGTAATTTTTTTTTACTTCCTGCTGAAAAAGAAGAAAAAAAAATTCTCTGGTGTATTGAAGTTGATTCAAGTCGGGGTTGTGAGGTTAATGGAAAACTCCTGTTACTTCACTCGCGTGCATTCTGTTTATTTTTGACATTTGTTACTTGTGTGTACACTATCAAATATGTACGACACTGAGTAAAGTATTTATCACTGTTACCGTGACAGGCTAGCAAAATCTATAAAGGGAATGAATAGATACTTGCGAGTGAATGAATAGTTCGTTAAGCTTTGCGGTTGTTTGTGGAGTCGTTGTCGAGTTGACATTTTGAATTACTTGATTTCCCACAATTCGCTTTTATCAACAACTTTGATCGTGCTGGTCAAAGCCTTGTAGCTTTTTCTAACCATTGTGGGCAAAGATAATAGGGGTTTCTGGAATCTTTTTAATGTTTTTATTTATAATAACGCTAAAAGGAATTACACAATAGGCCCTTCTAACTGTTCACCATTGTTGATATAATGTTTATATGGCAAAATATTATTTTTGTAGTGTGGTTGGCGCCACCAGGGTGGCGCCAATTCTGTGTAGTCTGTTCCTAAAGTATCATATTGCTGTGTCTCCCCTATGTATAACCTTTTGCTCCCGAGTTCGAATAATGAAACCCCCATGTAGAATGAAGTGCTTCGTATTGCTGGCTGAACAATATCCTCAAGATTATTAACAACTGTAAATTAATTTGGATCGGGTTGCTTCATCTAAACTTAGATGAAACCTGGGGTGGGGGTGGGGGGGAATTACGGCAATCGGAAATTATGTGAGAAAGATTTGAGTCTTTCGCAAAGCTTTCGGATTCATTAGACAATTTTGCAAAATCTAGACAATTTTGCAAAATCTAGACATTTTTGCAAAATCTAGACAATTTTGCAAAATCTAGACAATTTTGCAAAATCTAGACAATTTTGCAAAATCTAGACAAT
>JAQFXT010001971.1:0-14243 GCA_034683725.1 Strigamia crassipes
ATACTGGAGCCAGTATAAGGATTAGTCTAGTGTTCCAATCGGGACACTGGCCCTGAGAATCCCTCCAATCAGTTGATTGGGGATATTCCCAGGACACAGGACACAGGACCCAGGACACAGGAAATGGATACCGGGGACAGTTTTACTGTCTGGGGGTCCGCTAGATTAGGATACACAGGCGTATATCTTAACCCCTTGCAGGTGCGCTAATCTTAGTCAAGATATGGCGAAGACCTCCATCTGGTGGTATAATTCTGCATCACCGAGTGCAGATTATTTACATTTTCCGTATAAATAGTAAACTTATGGTTACATAATGTTTCTATTTATTATTCTTTTTATTCAAACTAGTGAGAGGCAGAGAAGCAATCGCTTCTTGCTTGCTTATCGTAACAATTGCCGCTAGAAGTCGCGAATGCGCCTTCTGGTGACAACTTCACGTATTATTACGGTCTTAAACCGTCACAAATATGTAATTTTTATAAAATATTGCTAAGGATAATTCAAGCTTAAATTACTCCTCTTAAGACAATAAATTATGCGTATGTTTTGTCAGTCTTGTGTCTATTTATTTATCTCAAACAAACAAAGTGCAAGCCGATATCTTAGCTTTTGGCCAGTAAAATGTCTAGTTGAGGTTTTGGTCTTGTAAACAAAGCCCCCTGTATTGATAACTCATCCGAAATATCTACCCCAGGTCGACATTGTCACATCATTAAAGGTACATATGCGACAATCAGGCAGATAACCAGCCGCCGCGTTCTAGCGTATAGTGGGCGACAGTCATGCAGGAAACATACTGCCGCATCAAGCGCATTTGGGACTAGTTAGGGTTAGTAACCGGTCCAGATTTCAACAATTAAGTATCAATTTTATTTCAAATTTAGTGACCAAGCTTTGGTTTTTAATGAAACCAGGCCTTTTATACCAGTAAGGGATTAAGAATAATCTGTAATCCTCCAATAGGAGCAATTCCTGCTGGAATCTCCCAATCATAGATTGGATCTCTGATTTCGTCGAATCAGAAGGGGTGTGGGATTATGTCATGTGACTTTTACATCCCCCCTTGATGACGTTATCGGGGAAAATGACTATTTTCCCCCTAGTTACTTTAGTTTATATTATAAATTAAGTGGGTGAATTCTGTTGAATTTATCTTATTAATTCTTCTTTTTAGGAGAAATAACCATTTCTTCTCTTTTATAATATATTTTATTATAATAATTGAATAGTGCGCGAGGCAAACCGATTGCGCACTTTATCGGCAATATTTAAATCTTTCACGATTACAGATTGTCACAAAGTTCACAAGATCAAAACCTTAACCAGACATTTAACCAAAAGCTGAGATATCAGGCTTGCAGAAGTGTGAATGAGATAAATAAATAAGGACAACAATATTACTAAAATATACACACAGTGTATTGTCTGAAGGGGATTAATTCTGGTGTGAATTATCCCCAGCAATATTTCTTCAGAATTATACAATTACTAGGTCGACAAATGGCTATTTCAATAATAACTAACACTAACAAATTTAGAGCTCGAAGCTCTCTACATTTAAATAATACAACAATTCTTGAAACTTATTGCATAGCGGTTGCATCACATCTGGATTTGCCGTATGGTTTTGTTGTTTCATTAACGTTCTTCGCTATTTTTGGGTCTTTGTGGTTTCTTTATGTTTCATTCCTGGCTGACATCTTGAATCTTCACAATTCGAGGATTTTGCATCCCCACAATACCATTGCCATCTGGAAAGGCAATTTCTTGTTGTCGGTAAGTTCAATCTATTCACATTGGATTTCTGAGATTTTGTTCTAAAAAATATATGCATATTTATGTGTCATTACAAATTTTCTAGAAGTTAAATCGATTCCGATTTAACACGCAATTTTGACGTTTGGTTGTGAGAATGGACGGACGACTGCCTTGACCTGGGGGGATCAGACCTTTGCCTGATGCACGATACGTGATAAGAATTGACATCAGAAATTGTATTATTTGCATTTAGCCTTTATTTAGTTGTCAAGGGGCAGTCTCTTTAATGTCTTTTCCTATTGCATGGTCAATGTTGCTATTGACTATCCCTGGCTGTCCGCTGGCCACAGGGTTAGGTAACTCTGTAGACAGCGTGGTCAGTGTATTCACTTTGTCAGAGCCATGTGACGATTCACGGTACTGAGAAAGACGTACCGGTCAGTTCCCTAAACCGCACCATGGTGACAAGGAGCGCCTCTTAACCAATGTTCGGTCACGGAACTGGTTGGGAGAAGTCTTTCTTGGGACCGGAAGTCCTTCCTTTTTATAGGGTTCTCGAACACCAGGTCCAGAAGTGCCATTGGTTGATGACGTATGATGTCACCAACGGTCATTGGCTGTCGTGCTAATTGCCAGTGGCCAATATCGGTCACATGGTGTGTTAGAACTATTTAGATCTAAGTTCCGTGAATATTTATTCAATTTTTCCGAATCGAATAAACGTGATCCAAAAGTAACTCTATTTAGATTTACCAAATACTTACGGTTTGTATTCTGTCAATAAATAATTAGTTGGAATGGGAGCTCGTCACAGTCGGAAAACTTAAGAAAAGAGAACTTGTCTCAATTCCAATCCACTTATTTGGCTAACTTTATCGCTTTAACCCACACGTTGAAGAGTGGTGTTTGACTTACGATTAGGGGTTCAGTAAGGGCAATCGACATACTTAGGTTCAGTTGTTTTATCACACTTGTACATATGCCTCACAGGCGATGATCAGGCAGGAAACCTATTGCCGCACACAGCGTATTCGGGACCAATTGGGGTTAGCAATCAGTTCATATAAACAATCAGTATCAATTCAGTTCAAGGTAATCAAGCAAGCAATGATTTCTGGTGAAGTCTTGCTATTTATATTAGTAAAAGAATTAAGGGAATATTAGTAACTCTCCAATAGGAGTGATTCCTGCTAGAATCCCTCCTATCCTGAGGATAATCTGGTGTTCTTTTGTGCCGGCAGTAATATTACTGATGTGGGATTATTGCTCATGTGATCTTTAATCCCCCCTTGATGACGTTACAAGGGCACTGGCTATTTTACCCTTGTTTCGCAACTTTAGTCTACCTAGACGAGTAAACACAGTTGGGTTTGTCCTATTTTTTTGAATGTTGTTACGGGACATGACTATTCATAGTAATTCGTAATAACTCTAAAAGGACCACTTTGTGTATACTCAAGGGCAACATTTTATAAAATGGCACTGAATGGCAACATAACTTGAATTTCGTGCGGTGCAGACTAATCGCGCGCTCTGTCGGCAATAAATAAACCTTTGTCGATTTGAGATTGTCACAAGTGTGACTAGATGCGATTATTAATAATTTGCATCTAGTCATAATGAATAGTATTATTCATTTACAGCCATTATGGATAAACGTGACATTGGTTATATTGCAAATCTTGTTATATTTTGTTATATTTTTGTTATATTTTGTTATATTTTTTAATTTTTAACTTTGTCACGACAGAAGTTCTGCTTAACAATTGTTTTTAAAAATAATTAATTTCAAGGACTCATAGGAACGAAACGGAGGTTTGTTGGGCGCCTTGGATGTAACTAAGTGGAAAATAGTGGTAGACCAAATAGTCAGCGCTCAAAGTCAAACGTGTTCAATCTATTTATTTTATTTTGTGGGACAGCTTCCTATCCGCGCACGCTTAATCTTAATTTCGAATAATTTGGATTTCAATTGGAAACAAATTGCCATGCTTACAAATGCCAAACGGCCTCTCATACCAAGATTAATGCGTACTAGAAGAATTAAAGGGTCTTTATCCGACATAAGCGCAAAATAAAAGTAAAGCGAATATGGCGGCGCCGAACTACTATGATAACTAACTCTTCGCAGGCTTAACCACATAAATGAGCATTTATAAATAAATAAACACAAGTATTTGTAATTAATACTAGGCAGGGAAAAATACCACGCTATAGGCTAAAATATGGGGAATAATCACTTAATGAATTAGCAAACCCCTGGGTTAACATGTATATTGCATTACTATATTCTGGGGGTGATAATGAATGTTGTTGCACTGGTTTGTCGAATATTTTGGTGGCGGTGGGGGAGTTAAATCGGGAAGGTGAATTTTAGTAATCACTTTTCAACCGTGAAATAGTCCTTAGGCGCACTAAGAGGCATCATAATGGCTTTGGCACCATCCTTGGGCATAAGACATATTCCGCATAAAACAAACAATTGATATACATACAAATGTTGAATATTATTGTCCAACTTTTGTTAACAACTGAGTTATGTCTACGTCGAATTGGTGCCGCTTCGTTCACGTAGCTTGCTAAACAGCGTTACTTCAAAATAGTTGCATAACTCGGAGTTACAGTTGCACCTAAACTGAGATTCGCTTTGATCCTATGGTTTGCTAAACTCCTCACAGCCGGACAGCAACCTTTCTAACAATGCACGAATTTGAAGAACACACCAAAAATTAATATTATCTAGTCGTGTACATCCTTTGTAGCTAGCACCGAACATTGGATACATCCGTTCATGTACACCGTCAAAACGTAACTCGCATATCCGTATTGTTTCAGATTTGACTTGAATAATGGGTGATGATTATTGATGAAAGGGGGGAACAGAGCAACTCACTGTTATGCAAATTCGAAGTGCGCATACATGCCAACTCAGGTGTTTGAGTAAAAATATCAAAACAATAAAATATTTAAAAGGAAATTATAAAAGATTATCAAATAAATTATCGAATTTGGATCTATTTGACACAAATTAATAAAAAGTAGATTATTTAACTTAATAATCAATGAAATGTAAAATGGTCAAATAAAATATTAGAAAATTAAAATTATAGGCGCCATCTATTGGCATAATTACGGAAATTTCAAAATTTGAAATAGCGGGTTTGTGATAATTTATTTGTCTGTTTTTTATTTTTTTTTATTACAATGTCCTTCTTATTTTAAACTGTCGCGTTTAGTCACATTTATCTATATATCATTTGTTGCGTTTAGTTATATTACAAGTATGACCAAACTCAATTGTTGCGTTTGGTCATATGTGTTAGCAGAGTTCTGTGTGCAGGTTAGACAGAAAACAAGTCAAGATAAATAACAGCTGTAGACCAGCATCCAACAACCTCCTTTAATGACAACTTAGGAGCAAGTGAGCAATACAGGCAAAAACATATAGGTGGCGCTTCTCACCAAAACAAAATAAATAACTACAGTAGCTCAGAAGTAACATATTTGTACCTAAAGCACAAACTATACAAACAAGCAATGTACGCTATACATTAAGTAATACGAAATAAAGTAAATAGACATTATCAGGCAACAATATGTAATCATGAATACACGCAATTTTCTTTCTTTTTTTTTAAATTTAAAATTTAATATTTACTGAGATGACTAAATGCAACGATCACGTTTAGTCATATCAGAATTATGACTTGATGCAATATTTTTTATTTTTATTGTTTAATTTTACAGAAGTCAAAACGACTAAATGCAACTATCATGTTTAGCAATTTTTGAGTTATGATTAGGTGAACTTTTTTTGACATTTGCATCTAGTCATATCGCATCTAGTATAACGCTCTGAAAAAACATCATTAGCAAATGAGGTGATAGACCAGTAGCAGGTAAAGATACAGTCCAGTACAACAGCAACTAAAGAATTCATCTCTTTTTATGGGAATTCACAATCTGGTTAAGCCATTGTGATAATGACGTTCTGGGTTCAGAACTATTAGCTCTGTACATGTGTTGAATGATGCAAGTCAGAGCTTCTAGCAGTCACAAAATCAGTGTAAATCTTGAGTAAGAGTTTGTGTGAGAAATGAGACGTTTAGTTATCAAAACATGACATTTATTGTAACCGTGTTTAACCGCGGATGTGGTTATCGGCCACGGTAAATAGACAATTTATACAAGTTCTATGCTGACAACTGACCATACATTAAATGTGTAATAAAGTTATACAATGACTATCGATACTCCATTCGAATAGGGGGTGGTTCTTGTGTTTCTACATCGAGCATCTGAGTTGCGTCCTTGCTGCACCGTCACAATGACGTCAGGGTTTAGTGGTTTAGCGATGGGTTCGGTAACTTTGCTTTGGAATAACGTCGTGATAAACTGTGTAATCGAGAAGGGTGGGGAATTGAACACGTACAAGGCTCTTCCTCAGCTGACTCAGATGGCATTTGCCCAGTACACGTCGGTGTCGGGTATCATACCGCTAAATGCAGGAAGATTGGGGATTCGGTTACGCTTAACGCTTTTCTTCATCTGGCTCAGATGGAATTTGAGTTAAGCAGGACAGGGACTTACTATTGCCACACAATATTATTTTTCATCGTGCATCTGCACGGTATTTACAATATATGTGGCGGCTTCACCATTCATACTGCGCCATGGAGCACATGCTTGGCAACATTCAGTACGTATAGCGGCATTAATCGATAGGACCGGCAACGTATATAACGGCTTCTGGCCACAGACAATGGCCAAGCATCTCTATCGTCGGAGGGAAACTGTACCTATTTGTTAGATAGGTACAACATATAGTTCAGTTCAAGCAATCAGAGTCAGGGGGTGTTTCCAGTTGAAAATCTGCTTACATACTGGTGACAGTATAAGGATTATTTCATGTTCCAACCGGAACATGGCTCTGGAATCCCTTGAATCAGGTGATAGAGGAACTGGATACCCAGGATACTTTTACTATCCGGGGGTCCACCGGATTAGGATACGCAGGACACATTCATGTCTGAGTAATCCAATTTCCAAGAAGGGGGTGGCTAATCTTTAACAGGTGCACTAATCCTAAACAGGTGTTTAGCAAACTTTACCAATTCTATTGAATTGTTGAACATATTTTAATAGAATGCATTCTGCTATAAACTATGATAGTTTATATTTCTCTGCTGGTTATTTTTCTAGACATAAAACGTGTGTTTTTATGTGTTACTTCTATAAAACAGGCGTTTTATGACTTGTGAGAAATTCTGACATCACGAGGCGCAATTGCACCATCTAGTATTGTGACGATCTCGTTTTGTCAAAAACGTAAAACTTACCACCAGAGCACGCCTTATGAATAAATAGCGCGTAATTTAAGGTTTCGAATGAAATATATATAGAAAAAGGACCTAAGATGTCGATCACACCATGTGCTGAGTTTCTAGATTGTAAACCACAAACTCTTCGATAATCAACATGAAGGTTGAAGCGATCATGTATGCCAAATAAGTGGACAGGAATTAAGACAGGATCTTCTTTCCTAAGGCCCTTCATTGCGCCAGGCTTTCACTCCAACTAATTATTTGTTAACAGTTTGCAATGGTAAGTATTTGGTGAATCTAAATAGGTTTACTCTGGATTGTGTTTAAAAAAAACGAAGAGAATTGAATAAACAAACTGTAATATACTTGAGGCGTCCTGCCTCCAAGTCCAATATTATCAATTTAGAATGCCATAAATGTAGAACAGGATTCCTGAATAAAGAGGAGGCCGACCTACTTATTCACCGGTTTAAACAAGACTGACTTTATTCTCAGCAGTTGCCCCAAGCAACCGCCTATAACAATTTATCGTGATGACATCAATTAAATCATGCTGACTTATTACACAATAATAATTTAGTGGCCACTGCACTCTATTATTATTTCAATTGAATTAAATCAAGTTCATGCACTAATGATTATCAAAACACTACATCATTTCCCCCCAACATTTTTTGTTGAGTGTAATGCTTGTACAGCTTAACATATTATGAGCTAACGCTCCACAACGACAACTTATCTTAATTTTCTTAACGGTAATAAAAGATGTATATAAATATATATATATATATCTATATCCTCGAACAACAATCTCTTTGATCTGTGATCACACGCTACAATTTGGTATTTCTGAACTTAAACTAGTTGCTTGTCTTGTGCTATGGTTCCGTATTGCTCCCTGTGTGCTGCCGGTACCGCTCGGGCACTCTGCGTTCACGTACTGGCCGCTGACGGTTATCACGCTCCGCTAGAACGTGACTTGCTTTTTCGACTGCTGCAACCATGTCCTCGGGACTGGGGTTTCTTGACCGCACACCGTCGGAACTCGATGGATAATTTGTGTCGGCCGTTGCAACAACTGGTGGTCCAGGCCCTTGAACAATCTCTGCAGGCCGAACCACTCGCCCAACGGCTTTCTCAGGTCACACGTCTACATCCGGAGGTGTACCGTAACTTGGTCCCAAATCCCCTGAATCAATGGATATTCCAGATCCCAGTGACGACCAGGACTCATCAACTTTAACCTCTTTTGGGCTTTTCACCACAGGCACGCCCGTGACTATCATGGAGCCGATGCCCATCCACTGCTCCGACGGGCCTTCAGAATTCTTGTCAACTCGCACGACATCTGGCACGACGTCCCTAATCACAGGCAAGTCCCTACATGTTTTTTCTATCCGGATCACCCACTGATATTTTACGGCGACGTATTTGATTTACGTGTCGAACCAACTTTTTATGCGTTACACGACATATGTAACGCTTCCTGTTTTCTGCACAATCCATGCAGGGTTCCACCGCCTAGCCACCGCGGGATAAACTTTATATCTTATGGGATCCCCCGGTGCAAAACTTCTAAACGCATTTGCCACTGCTTGATCTTTTTCTTGAATGGCCAATGATGGTGGTTTTTCCAAAAATCGCACAGATTGCAAATGCGTTCGCAGGGGTCTCGCGAGAAACTTATGGGCGGGGGTAAGGCCATCCCTTCCCCCCACCGATGTATGTTGGGAAAATAGCACCCTTGCTATTCTAATCTAAAGGGGGCCCAATTTATTCTTTGCTAGCCTGTCTTTAAAATCCCTTACTGCCCTCTCAGCCCTCCCATTAGATTGGGGATGGTAGGGAGGGGAGAACAGGTGTGTAATCAAGTTATTTTTTAAAAATAATCTAAATTCTGACGATGCGAAACAAGTCGCATTGTCAGATACCAACGTATTGGGTAAACCATAGGCCGCAAAAAGCCTCCTTAAAACTGCAATTGTTGCAGCGGTGGTGGCACTGGCTACATCTTGCGCCTCTAACCACCCAGAAAAGCTATCCGCCACCACCAAAACCATTCTGCCCAATATTGGGCCGGCGTAATCAATATGTATCCTGTCCCACGGACCGTCAGTGCGGGGCCAAGCTACCGGCTCCGCACGCACGGGTAGCGGATCCAATGCTCGGCATATCGCACAAGTGGCAGCAAAAGTTGCAATGTCACCGTTAACCGCCGGCCACCACAAACTGGCTCGAGCACGGCCCTTCATCGATACTACGCCGACGTGACCGTCGTGCAGTATTGCTAAAAACTTTGCGCGCAACTTTGGAGGGACAATGAATCTACTGCCCCAAAATAACACACCATTTTCTAGGGAAAATTGATCAAATTTAGTTTTGTACAATTTCAAATCTGCTACAGTGGGGTCCTCTACCCACACACCAGATTTAACCATCTGCACTATTCTAATTAAAAGGGGGTCATTCTCGATTTCCTTAACCACTTCTGCTGGTCTCACCAGATCCTCCTCCTGGAGTTCAGTGAGAAAAGTGTGGATAACGTTTTGGTCCACACTAGGGCCTTCTACCGGGGCCCGACTCAAAGCGTCAGCATTGCAAACATCAACACCTCTTCTAAAAACCAAATTGTAGTCATATCCCGCCAAGATGAGCGCCCAACGCAACATCCTGGGGGACACGATATTTGGGATCGGCCGCTCCCGGCCAAAAATGCCGAGGAGTGGACGATGGTCAGTATAGATCGTAAAGTTGCGTCCACAAATATACTGGTGGAATTTACGCACTGCAAAAACCACAGCCAAAGCCTCTCGGTCTATCTGCGCGTAATTCCTTTCGGCCACTGAAAGTGACCGAGACGCAAAAGCAACTGGCCATTCTCTTGCCTGTGCATCAGGCTGCGCCAAAACAGCGCCCACGCCCACAGGCGAAGCATCAGCGACAATGACCGCTGGTTTATTTAAATCGTAAAACTTTAGAATAGGGGTATGGGCCAATGCCTGCTTTATTTGCTGAAAGGCATCTTGCTGGCATTTCCCCCATTCCCATGGGTGCCCCTTAACTAATAACTCATATAGCGGGGATGCCAACGTTGACAACCCTTCTACAAATTGTCCATAAAAATTAATTAATCCTAAAAACGATTTCACACCTGTTACATCATTAGGGGCCACAATTTTTAAAATTGCATCTACCCTGTCTGGTAATGGGGAAATATCTCCTTTTGCTAATTTAAAACCCAAAAACTCATTTTCAGTCACACCGAATCTGCACTTTGCTTTGCACAAACGTAAGCCAGCGTCTAACAAACGCTGTAAAACCTCCTTTAAAATTTCCAGGTGGTCGGCCCAAGTAACTGTAGCAACTAACAGGTCGTCCTGATATGTGAAAACATGTCGGACACCAGCAACTACCCCCTCGGCACAGCGTTGAAAAATTCCGCTACTTAAAATGGTGCTTGAAAAGGAAGGCGTGTAACTGCCATTAATCTCTTAATGGTATTAACAGCGGCTATTTTTGCTGAATTAGTAATCAATCTCAATTGTAAATACGCATGGCGATAGTCCAACTTTGAAAAAAACTTTGCATCCTCAACCCGTGCAAATATTTCTGCTATCGCCGGGAGGGGATATGGGTCTGGCTTGATGGCAAGATTGATGGTGGACCTGTAATCCCCACACAATCTTATCGAACCATCCTTTTTCCTAACCACCACAAGTGGGGTGGCCCATTCAGAAAAAGTGATGGTTTGAAAAATACCCAGCGCCATGAGTCTTTCGATTTCGGCCTCGACCAGTGCCCTTAGTGGAACTGGGACTGGTCGGGCTCGAAAAAATTTTGGAGTTACATTATCACGTATTTTTAATTCAACTAATGGGCCTTTAAATTCGCCCAGGCTAATGTCAAAAACGAGTTTAAATTCATTTATTAATTTTTTAATAATATGACTATCAGGTGCTACATCCAACTGGTTAGCCACCACCATGGAAACTCGTTCGGTTTGCCCTGTGTCCAAGGACACTTTTAATAATGACATTAGGTTACGGCCCAATAAATTTGGGCCATGGCCTTCAACTATAAGAAAACTTGTTTTAAAACTTTGTTCATTAAATGCAAATTCAGTGTGGAATTCACCTAATACTTTTATGGGGGTATTTTGATATCCCCTTAACATTACACTACTGGGCATCAGGGTGGGCAGACAACCCTCTCCCGCCTTAAGTGTAGAAAAGTGCCCCCATAAGAGCAAAGACCGCTCAGCGCCAGAGTCAGCTTGGAAACTTATCCCCTTCCCACACAAAATTAAATTCACCAAAACTGGGGGGAATCTTTCATCACCAGTCTTTCATCACCTCAGGGGGAAGGTCTGCTTCTGCGACTTCCGGCGTTTTAACAGTATTGACTGGAACAGATCTTTGTCGAAATTAAGCCTGTTTGTCGATTTCTTCAAATTTTCTGGAAGTTTGCTGCTTTCCACCGCCACGTGGGCGCCAATCCGGGCACTCATTGCGATAATGTGGCCCACCGCAGTGCCAACATGTGATGGCGGATCCACGTGTACCAGGCGGTCCGTCACTCCTTTGGTTGCCACGCCATAAAGTAGGTGGAGGCCCCTTAGATGATGATAAATTATTATAATTATTATAGTTCCTACTATATCTAGGGGGGCCACCACGCCTCCCTACGCGTCCCATCTGCATTTGTAGCACTTGATGCTGGTCGGCCAAATGGAGTGGCACATCTGACGTCTCAGAGGCCATAAAACTGCCAGACGGGGTCGCCATAGCCGCTTCATAAGCAGTGGCGAGTTTCGCCGCCTTCTTTAGGTCCAGATTTTCCTGCAGCAAAATATACTTCCTCATGGCTCCATCATTTATCTCTCGTAAAAACGCATTCAGCACAGCATTGTCGGACTCAATTGCCGACGGAAAACCGCAAGGTTGAGCCAACCCCTTGAGCTCAGTCAGAAACTCTTCTACTGTCTCAGACGGTTTCTTGGTTCGCAAACCCAGGCGCTGCCGACAGACGTGCGGCTGCGCTATTGGCTTGAGGTGGGCCCGCATTTGTTCAACTATTTGGTCATAATCTAAACTTGCTAATTCCACAGGGTGAACTGCCTTTTGCAGCTCACCATAGGCCTTATTGCCCATTAAAGTTAAAAGTAATGGTTTTAATTTCACATCAGGAATGTCATTTACTGCGACAAATTGAGCTATCCGCTCCAAATATCGTTTTCCAATCTGTGGCAGTTTTGCCATCAAAGGGCCCAGGGTTTCCGAGGATCATTCTTGACGCCATTTTTACGTTCGAATATTCGGACACAAAGGCTTTATCAAAAAAAAAAAAAATATGACTGCTTCAGTCGCTAAGATTTACGACGCGTGTAAAAAAAAAAAGGAAAACTGCACAATCTCAAACGAGAACTCTTCATTCGGTTGGTTCTGTCGTATCTCCGGCTGGATAACACAACTCGCCGACGAACACGCAGACACGTCGCTTTTCAGATCGTTTTGCCACGCCCACTCAATGAGGCAACGGCGAGATCAAACGAATCGCTGCTAACCTTGTTTGTGCATAAATGGTAACTCCATTTGATTCGATCTCTTCCTCTAAGATGTCTTAGTCAACTGTCATCGAACGTCACTCCCGGAATCGACGCTTTAAGCAACAAAAAACCATCAACAAAAAAACCGCATGTCATTCCTACACAGGGTTTGAAATCATTGACTGCGCCAATGTAATATACTTGAGGCGTCCTGCCTCCAAGTCCAATATTATCAATTTAGAATGCCATAAATGTAGAACAGGATTCCTGAATAAAGAGGAGGCCGACCTACTTATTCACCGGTTTAAACAAGACTGACTTTATTCTCAGCAGTTGCCCCAAGCAACCGCCTATAACAATTTATCGTGATGACATCAATTAAATCATGCTGACTTATTACACAATAATAATTTAGTGGCCACTGCACTCTATTATATTTCAATTGAATTAAATCAAGTTCATGCACTAATGATTATCAAAACACTACACAAACTAAAAGAACTCTAGATTTGGATAAATCTAGAAATACGAAATTATAAGGATTTTGATCTGCACAGATCTAAAGAGATAGTTTAAACTTGGACTATTTAGGAAATCTGAAAAGACTTACTTAAATTCTGCGGTGACTCAATCTAAATAAATTGGATTCATCCCAGACTACTGAAATTCCCTTACCACACGGTAAGTTATTGTGATGATGCCGGAAGTCAACCGATTACCCCTGAATCGTGAAGATTCGAAGATGTCCGACAAGAGTGTGAACAATGGAACCTGTGGACCCAAAAATGGCCAGATACAACAATTCCCGTGATGCGAAAAGAACCACGACACGATGCGGCTGCGACAATCCGGATGCAACCAAAATTACCGATGCGATAAGTGTTCTAATTGTTTAAAGTTTGCTTGTTTATTAGTTATTCATAGAGAGCTTTAAGCTCTAATTGTTAGTATTAATTCTAGAATCTAAAATAGCCATTTGTCAGCACAGTCTTATTTTTAGTTGTATTATTGGAAATATTGTGACGATGACGTTCTGGGGTTAGAACTATTAGGCTTGTGTATGCGTCGTCTGACATATAATAGAACAATTCGGTAGTCACAACATTAAAGGGTAAATCCTGAGTAAGAGTTTGTGCAAGAAATGGAGACAGTTGGTTCTCAATACACTACATTTATTATAACCCGTGATAACCGCAGCTGCGGTCATCGCTGCAAACAGATAATAAATGCTATACAGAAACTATGCCAACATTTGGCGCTTTAAATGTACACTAAACTTACACATGGACTAAATTGAATACTTAAATCAGACGAGGCATCCGAATTACATTTTAGCATGAACCAAGGATAACATGGACACGTTTCCATGTGTTCAGACCGTTATGCCACCGGTGGCGCCACATGCAAGCCAGTTTGCATTCTGCGAAATTTTTCCGCAGCAAGTTTTTAGTCTGAAATTGGATGTTTTAGACTAAAAACGAAGATTTTTAGATCAAAAACAAATATTTTTAGACTAAAAACAAATATTTTTAGACTAAAAACAAATATTTTTAGACTAAAAACAAATATTTTTAGACTAAAAACAAATATTTTTAGACTAAAAACAAATATTT
>JAQFXT010001972.1:0-14238 GCA_034683725.1 Strigamia crassipes
GTGGGTTTTGGAGTGAGTGCCATCCACCATCGTTGCGCCTTATTTCTAAGCGCTTGTACCACATAAAACTTGATATAGAGAGCCACTGGTATTCCAACCGTAAAGCAAGTTTACCCAAAAACAGTCTACCCAAAAACAGATCAACCGTATCATATTTTACCTAATTTGGGTCGAATGTGGGAATTTTTTTAACTTTCACACGGAATCTTCCCGGCGCTAACAGCGCTTCATCAACCGATATGACAGAAAGGTGATCCCTTGTGTGAGGTTGTCGTCCTGAATAAAACATTCCTGGGCGCAATACATTAGTCGTAGTCGGAGTACTTTCTGCCCCAGCCTGTGTATAAACAGGTGGTGGAGGTTATTGTGATCCCACTCTTGTATTTGGGGCACAACATGGAGGACAGTTTGGGTTTGGAGTTTGGAAATTTCCCATAAATTGTGGATTTGATTGTTGTGAAGCACTTACAAATGGTTGATGGTGTGATGGATCAAAGCCTCGGTTCCTACTGTCATGAGGCGTGGTAATGGGTACCGTTCGAGGTACGAAGTTGCCATAAGTAGTCGATTCCTGTAGTAGTCCTTGCACCGATTGCGTCAACTGTTCCATCTGGCGCAGCACAAGCTGCCTATCTTCGAGTAATTCCGTCCAATTAATTGGTGGTCTAGAATTTTGAAAACCAGTAGATTCTTCTGAAAACCTAGGTGGATCTGGGACATGTGGAAGTGGATCCGCAGTAAAATGTGGTTGTTCCAACGTTCCAAATACCGATCTCCTTCGAGAAGATACATACGGAAATCTCGAGGCGCCGGTACGCGCTTGCGGTGGTGTTGACATCCGAAAAGTTTGTCCAGTTTGTGGGGCATCAACGCAGGGTGGTTGATAGTAATCCTCCTCGTCGGTAACGTTCTCAACTATGGGCGGTGAAAAGTGACTTGGTTCTTCTTGGGTATTAGCCGCAGGAGCCGGATAAATCTGTCTCAATCTAGGACGAAATGAAGCAACATCTTCGTATTGATCCATATTTTCGTTCTGAGATGAGTCAAGCAATGGTGTTTCAAAATCAATCCGTCTTGGGGTAATTAAATCCCAATCGGTTGTCTCTACAGATCGTTGTAAATCCATTGATGATATAAGATCATATAATAAATTATAGTTACTAAATAATAATTGGTACATAGCAATGCAAATACAGTTAGTTGTGTGCAAAGAGAAGCACAGGAAAAACGGATTGGAATCCTGTCAAGCTTGCCAAGATTGTCATGACAGAAGTTCTGCTTAACAATAGTTTTTAAAAATAATTAATTTCAAGGATTCATAGGAACGAAACGGAGGTTCGTTGGGCGCCTTAGATGTAACTAAATGGAAAATAGTGGTAGATCAAGTAGTCAGCGCTCAAAGTCAAACGTGTTCAATCTAATTATTTTAATTTGTGGGACGGCTTTCTATCCGCGCACGCTTAACCTTAATTTTGAATGATTTGGATTTCAATTGGAAACAAATTGCCATGCTTACAAATGCCAAACGGCCTCTCATACCAAGATTAATGAGTACCAGAAGAATTAAAGGGTCTATATCCGACATAAGCGCAAAATAGAAGTAAAGCGAATATGGCGGCGCCGAACTACTATGATAACTAATTCTACGCAGGCTTAATTACATAAATGAGCATTTATAAAGAAATAAACACAACTATTCGCAACTAATACTAGGCAGAGAAAAATACCACGGTATAGGCTAAAATATGGGGAATAATCACTTAATAAATTAGCAAACCCCTGGGTTAACATGTATATTGCATTACTATATTCCAGGGGTGATAATGAATGTTGTTGCACCGGTTTGTCAAATATTTTGGTGGCGGTGCGGGAGTTGAATCGGGAAGGTGAATTTTAGTAATTACTTTTCGACTGTAAAATAGTCCTTAGGCACACTAAGAGGCATCATAGTGGCTTTGGCACCATCCTTGGACATAAGACATATTTTGCATAAAACAAACAATCGATATACATACAAATGTTGAGTATTAGTGTCCAACTCCTATTAACAACTGAGTTATGACTACGTCAAATTGGTGCCGCTTCGTTTTTGTGGCTTGCTAAACAGCGTTGCTTCGAAATAGTTGCATAACTCTGAGTTACGGTTGCGCCTAAACTGAGATTCACTTTGATCCTATGGTTTGCTAAACTCCTCACAGCCGAACTGTAACCTTTCCGACAATGCACAAATTTGAAGAATACACCAAAAATCAACACTAACTAGTCGTGTATATCCTTCATAGCTAGCACCGAACATTGGATACATCCATTCACGAACACCGTCAAAAGGTAACTATCGAATCCAAATTATCTCAGATTTGACGTGAATAATGGGTGATGATTATTGATGATAGTGGGGAACAGTGTAACTCACTGTTATGCAAATTCAAGATGCGCATACATGTTAACTCGGGTATTTGAGTAAAAATATCAAAATAATAAAATAATTAAACAGAAATTGTAAAAAAAGTTATTAAATTTGAGTCTATTTGACACAAATTAATTAAAATTGGATTATTTGACTTAATAATCAATAAAATATAAATTTGTCAAATAAAATATTGGAAAAGCAAAATTATAGGCGCCATCTCTTGGCGTAATTACGGGAATTTCAAAATTTGAAATAGCGGGTCCGTGATAACTTCTTAATAATTACGATTTCTTTGGTCGGGGTTTGGATCTGGATTGTTGTTTTATCGGCCTTCGCCATTTTCAGGTCCACGTGGTTTCTTTGTGTACTGCAATCCTGAGTTGACTCCTTGAATCTTTACGATTCGGGCAGTAATTGGCTGGCTTTTCCGCATCACCACATGGTAGTAAATATATTCATATTTACTGGTGACTTTGAATATCTAGTTTCTGTCGAAACTAGAAGTTTGATCGATTAAGCGCACAATTTCATGTTTGTTGTAATATTCGATTTCTTCAATCTAACTTCCGTGAAAGTTTATTCAATTCTTCCGAATTGAACTACATTGCGATCCAAAAAAGTAAATCTATTCAGATTTACTAATTACTAATTACTAATTACTATGAACAAATAAGTAGTTTGAGCGGGAGCCCGTCGCAGTCGGCGACTTAGGAAAAGAGAACCTGTCTCAATTCCAATACACTTATTTAACTAAGTTGACCACTTTAACCCACACATTGAAGAGGGGGGGGGGGACTGACTTATGACTAGAGGTTCAGTGCACATGCGGTCGACATATTACGTGCATTTGTCTTATCGCAACAGTATATATGCTGCACAGGCAACGGTTATGCATAGGGTGCTCATATGTCCTGATTTTATCAAGATTGTCCTGATTTTAGAAGCTCGTCCTAATTCTAAAAATGTCCTGATTTTGTCCTAAAATTCGGGTTCCCGTCCTGATTTGTCCTGAACTTTTTAAAAAGTTTAAGATAATCAATTCAATTCAATTCAATCGCTTCATTTTCAGCAGTGTTGCAACTCGTTCACTAAATTGTAAACGCGTTCACGTTCACGTTCACGTTCACGTTCACGTTCACGTTCACGTTCACGTTCACGTTCACGTTCACGTTCACAGCCATTTGAACGCGTTCAAAATTACTTTCAGTTCACTTTTTTCAAATGTGAACTACGTACAAGTTCATGAACGTTCACGTTCATTTTTTAAAATGGCCGATTTTTTATTTCTTGCATTTTTATTTCAAAGGTTCTATGTTTGAGTTTAAGCAGTGAAGATTTGTTCTACCAAATGGGTAGGTAGAGATTTATTCGTTTGGAAGCATATAACTTGAAAAGAGGCTTCCTGTTAGTGTTTTTTAAGCACAGTTGAGATGTTGCATTATACTGGAGCAGGATACATTTATTTTGAGTTGAAATAAAACATGCAGGTGTGCATTTAATTTTTAAACTAGTGTCTGTGGTTTAATTCCTGGCTGCTGTATCCGCTGGCTTGGAACAACTCGTCGTCATGTGTTGCGTGCACGTTATATGCGTTTTTGCCAAATGTCGTTTCGTCACTTCATATTCACAAACATTACCAAGAACTCGCTGGCACACGGTCCACGACAGCATGACCAGCGGTCAGGAAATAGGGAAGGAGTTGAGGAACTCCCTGCAAGGAAGCCATACTTAGGTGCACTGGCCCCTAGACATCACATATTCAAATAAAGCTTGCTTCACATTTAAATAGTGCGTCTTTGTGTGTTTTTTCATAATCTAATCGTGTGTGTTGCGTCCAGCACCACGTGGCCGTCTCCTTGACCACGTGGTGACCGTAACCGAACACTCACAATCCTCCAATAGGAGTGATTCCAGTTGGAATCTCCCAATCATAGATTTAATCTGTGATATTTTTCAAATCAGAAAGGGAGTGGGATTACAAGTCATGTGACATTTAATCCCCCCTTGATGACGTCACAGGGGATGATGACTAATTTCACCCTAATTAAACTAGTTTATATTTTAACTAGCCGTGTGAATTCAGTTAAATTCACCCTATGTTAATTTGTATATTTTTCTTTGTTACAAGAATTAACAATTTCTCGCACTGTATAATATATTTTATTATAGCAATTTGAATTTTGTGCGATGTGAACCGATCGCGCGCTCTGTTGGCAATAATTGAAACCTTCGTCGATTTGAGATCGTCACAAGTCCCCCTTAGAAAAGTAAATAGCTTGAGCATTTTACTTTTTCTCCTAATACTAGAAGAACTTAGTTCGGTTTAAATTATTGTTATAACTTGTGTTTGTGATTACCCTCTGGTAATATATAATAAACGTCTGTACTGGATTTTATGGAATAGAACTTTGATGTATACTGGAGAAACTTTATTTCCAATTTTGCGTTAGACTTTTTTGTGTGTTATTTATGGATAGATAAATAAATTTACACGTACCACCCTCATACAACAACACACAAATTTTTTATTTATTCTCCAAAAAAAAATAAAACAATGATTCATTAGAGATTTGGCGATTGCATTTTTCTATATGTATAACTTATAAATTTATAAGTTATAAGTTATAAGTTTATCCATTGTGCGAGTGGACGGACGACCGCCTTGACCTGGGAGGGTCAGGGTTTTGCTGGACGCACGACACGTGATAAGAACAGACACATGAAACTGTATTATTTGCGATTAAGCCTTTATTTCAGTTGTCTAGGGGCAGTCTCTTTAATGCCTTTTCCTAATGCATGGTTGATGTTGCCACCAAACATCCCTAGCTGACTGCTGGGGACAGCATGGTCAGTGTTAACTAACTGTTGGTGCCACGTGACGGTTCACAGTACTGGGAATGGCGTATCGGCCATTTTCCTAAAGTGTACCATGGTGACAGGGGACGCTTCTTGACCAACGACTATTCACGGTGCTGGTTGGGAGAGAATCCACAGGACCGGAAATCCGTGCTTTTTATAGGGCCCCTGAACACTTGGTCAGTTGTAGCATTCCTGGTGACGTATGACGTCATCAACGGTTACAATGATTGGGCATTGGTTGTTAGTGGCCGATATCAATCACATCTCCCCCCTCCCCTTTAAAAAAAGGTTTTTGCGTGGGGTCTACCAACTCCCAATCAGAAAATAATTTTTGCTTTAGGAAATTTGGCATTTAAAAAACTTACTCCATTGTTGTTGTACAAACTATTTTAAAGTGATATACAATTATAATAATAATTTAAAGAAAACAGTTATACACTTTACAGAATTACTAAAAATTTTCAAATCATTTTTTGTTTTGAATACACAATTAGTTTTTCAAGTTTACATTTTTGTTTATTGTTTTCAAAAAATAAAAGCTGTTTATTTTTATTTTTATTTTTATTTTCTTTTTTAAAAACTGAATGATTTTTACAACACTTTAACCGCCGCGCTTCTTTATATTTTTCCCCGGCGTCGGTGGTAGTCCAGTGGGCAATGGGAATCTTGACCATGGCTTGCGTTTCTCTTTTTGAAGTTGCGCCTGCTTTTTCGATTTTTTATGCGATTGGTGCGGCGCTGCCGACTCTTCTGCTGCGCTATCTTGTGAGAGGCCGAGCTCGCCCAATAACGCCTGTGCCTCCTGATCTGAAACCTCTACCTCCATTGAGCTGCTCCGTGCATCATCATGGGCCAGCAGCATCGCCTCATCTGAATCTGGCACTGGCTCGTCCAACAGGCTCGCCACTTCCTCATGGGACATCAAATCGGCCATCCCCATGCACACGTCCATCTAGTCCTGAACCGATCTGGAGATCCATGGCACTTCCTCGAGATCGACTAACAGCATCTCGGTCGGTTTTTGTTGTGATGTCGGCAGGGAAGCCTCCTGGTTTTTAGCTGATGCTGCCAAACCATTGGTCTCTTGCTTGTCTGCGTCGGTGATTTTGCATTTGCCATTTTGACGGGTCGACCGAAATTTTTTATTTGCCCTCAACTTTTGGGCATAGCGCGCTCGCTGCAATTTTATCTGGCGCGCCTCCTTCCTTCTTTCTGCATCCGTTAGCTCCAATTAGGTATTTTCTAGGTGTGTTAGAATTGTGGGAAAAATGATGGTTTATATACGCGGTGCAGTGGAATTTGGTAATAAATCTTCAGCTAAAAAACTTTTAAATATACTACTTTTTTGCGTAACTATGGTTAGTTTCGAACTTCTTACTTTTTGACATTTTAAAGAATACGCTCAATAAAGAAATTGAATACCCAAAACGTTTTCGATTGTCTCCGGCCTTCCTCAGTGGGTGTTTGAGGACTTTATTATGTAGTCAAGACATATATACACTTTATACGAACGTTTTCTAAACGTATGGCAAGTTACGCGTATTTCTTACGTACGCGTATCATTTCCGAACGTTTCGAACACGTTTTACCTTGTTTTAAACGTTTTTGTTACGTTTACTTCGTCTATGACAGCTGGCTGCTCTGCACTGTTTTCGTCTGCTGTGTTGCTTTTACCTTCGTCTGTTACTGTGCTTCTGACGTCTGCTTTTTTGCTTTTGTCGTCTGCTACAGTTGGTACTATACCTTTGGTCCTTGTGTCATCTGCTACTTGGTCTTTTAGTACTTTACCTTGTTTCTCAGCTTCTTCTGCTTGGATAACTTTGTTTTTGAAATCAAGTAACTGGTCAGGGTACAGTGTGGTGTAACACCACTCTGTGTCCTTTGCCCCTCGATTTCCATTGAGATACTTACTTTCACATATCATTCGATTGATATGCAGGCTCTCTCTGCTCTCTCTTAGTGATTTATTTGTTTCATATTCTATCATGACTGCTTTTGATAAATCGAAACTGTGCTGTCCTTTTGTTTCCATAATATGCCTTACTAAAGCACTTTTGTCTTGTTTGTCTAAGATCATCTTTGCATGCTCTTTCAGTCTTATAGCTAACGTCCTGCCCGTTTGGCTGATGTAAGTTTTTCTGCATTGCGTGCAGGGAATTGCATAAACCCCTCCTCCTTCAATTTGTATTTTTGGTGTTGATAGTTTCGTCCTATTGAGAATAGTTCCTCTGTTATGGCAAGCGATTGCCTCTTTGTGATCGAAGGCTCGGCTTATCCTTTTGGTTATCGAGCTATTAGGCATGCTACCTAAATATTGGAGTTGTTGATGTGTTGTCTTCTCAATTGGATGTTTTTTCCTTTGTCTCCATTCGTTGCACCATTGTGTGATTGTGTGTTTTGGGTAGCCGCTATTGTGAAATTGGGTGATCCACTCCTGGATCCCTTCATCTAAACAATCTACCTCGCTGTTTGTTTTTCGTATCCTGTTCATTCCTCCCCACAGGATACCTTTCTTAACGTGCCACGCGTGGGCCGACTTCCAATGTACCACGTGGCCACTACCATATTGGTTGGGCAGCCACTTGGTAGCAACTTTCTGCTTACCTGCTGTGCTTGTTACAATCTTCACCATTGTGTCAAAGTATTTTATCTCAGACCCTTGTCTCTCCTTCTTAATTTTTAACTGGCCTGTTGCGTTCCATGTTTTTTCAAACTCTAGAAAGGTTTCCTTGGTCCCTATGATGTTGATGTCGTCCACATATCTACCATACCATTTTTGTTTGTTGCCTAGTTTTTCCAGTACTTGTTTTTCCTTTTTCCTGGCTACTAGTTCGGCTAGTAGAGGACTTAAACTGTTCCCCATAAATACTCCGGAAGTTTGTCGATAGTACTTTTTGAGCCATGTGAAAGAGTTATCTTCCAGGCATAGCTCAATTAGCCCTAAAAGGTCTTCTGGTCTCCATGGTTTGCTGTCAATGGTCACATGCCCATTTTCATCCGCGTTTTGTGTTAATATTTTAGACATTTCTTCGAGTGCTTCTTTTTTGTTGACATTCAAGAACATCGACTCAATGTCGTAGATAGCCATTTCTTCATTCGGTCCTAATTCGATGGTTTTGACGCTGTCTACCCACTCGATAGTAGTGGTAAACGATGTTGTGTTTTTTGGAAGGAAACTCTTCAATTTTTTTGCCAGCCATCAACTAATACCAGCAGTCGTGCTTTGTTTGGTGTTGATAACTGGTCTTATTTTCTCCTCATTACCCTCCTTGTGTATTTTGATTCGGCCATTAAGTATGGCTGTACGTCCTGTGTTTTTGGGCTGAATCGAATCATACATCCGTTTCTCCCATCCTTTTGCTAGATGGTTCATCCTCACTCTGATTTTCTGTTCTAGACTGTGGATTGCTTTAGACGTAAATTTCGGAAGTTCTTGGTAGATGTCCAGCTCCAAATGTGTGTTGACTTTTCTAATGTACTCTTCGCTATGGAGATTCGCTATGGAATCTTTGGCTGCAGACTTATGCAACAGAAATTCCGACCGGAACAGGAATACACAATTAAGCAAGAAAAAAGAACACACGAGAGCAAACGTTTGACAGCTGTCGAAAGGTTTCCTTGGCCACCTTAATTTCGGTGTCCTTATTGTCTGCGAAGTTATCCATCAATTGCTGCAGCGCTTGATCCGCTTTGGACTGTCTTTCCGCCGAGAGTACATCTTGTTCGGCGGGGCCGTCCTCGATGACCATGACCTGATCTTCGGTAGGTTTGTTGACGTTCTCGACGCAAGTTTCCTCGATAGTCAGACGAGAGTCTTCGTCTACGATCAGGACGGTGTCATCTTTGCTTGACGCCGCTATCTCCTCGATCTCAGCAATCATGTTATTGATTTCGTTCTTGTCTTTAGCTCGCCTCTCGATTGTGTCCACGATCGTATCGGCTATTTGGTCGACTGTGCAGAGTTTTCCTTCAAATTCTTTGATTTCAATGTTGACAGCAATCTCCATCCGGAGACTGTTCTCAAACTCCTCTGCTAATCGAGCTTCTTCTTTGCATGCTAGACACTCAGCAGTCGCTGGTTCTGGCGAGGTGGCCGCGTTCACATCTGCGATCTCGATCATCTCGGGTACTGTTTGCTGCCTTTACCACCTTTTTAGACTTTTTTCCGGTCCGTGGGGTAACTCCAAGCAAGGGTACCTGGTTCACCACCTTAATTTGTCAAGGTTTTGCCCCGACAACTTCAATTGCCAACGGAGGTGGCGAGGGCATTGTTCCGGCCGCATACGAGTAATTATCGTATATTTTACACGGGGATGGCAGCAACAAATACCAAGTTTTACTGATGTCCCGGTCGGGACTTCGGAGCACACGACCCATCAGCGCGAGCCAAATGGCTTCCAATGTTGCAAACGTCTCAATACAGTTGCGGTTCAAGACCATTCGCATGATCTCGAGCGCTGGGATCAGCAGATGTCCGGCTGGAGGTCCGCCAATTCGCCGCAGATTCAGGGTTACTTCCTCGGCAATTGACAGTTTTCACAATAAAATGTGCGCACGCGCAGCGCAGCGCCATCTAGTGACAACCTTTAGAACACATTTTGTAGGATAGAAATCAACCCACATGGCTGCAAATATACGTGGTAAATGATAAATCCATTGCATGGACAGCAATTGTTGCAAATGCAGCAACAATTAAACAAGAACAAATTGAACAACATATGGCTTGTAAATCTCTGAAACGATATAAGTATCTATTTGATGGATATTTAAATTGTTTCAGAGTTGCACAAAATCCAACAGCCAGCATCCAAACAGCTGTAAAAGCAAATGTCAAACCCTCCCAAAGAACTAGCTTTTACACTGTTTGCATCTTGCTTAACAACGACAAAATAGAAGATGCACACTGCCAATGTCCCAATGGGTAAGCCTTCTTTATTGTATATAATTTTTCACAATTTTGAATTATTTTTAGATTAGATTTTTATGTTTTAGACATGTTTCTCTAGTTTTAGACCTATTTTTCTAGTTTTAGACCAGTTTTTCTGGGTTTTAAACCCGTTTTTGTAGATTTTAGACCCGTTTTTGCAAGTTTTAGATCCATTTTTGCGGGTTTTAGATCCATTTTTGCGAGTTTTAGACTCGTTTTTGCAAGTTTTAGACCAGTTTTTGTGGGTTTTAGACCTGTTTTTGCGAGTTTTAAGCCCATTTTTGCTAGTTTTTGACCCGTTTTTGTGGGTTTTTAGCCCATTTTTGCTAGTTTTTGACCCGTTTTTGCGGATTTTAGACCCGTTTTTGCGGGTTTTAGACCCGTTATTGCGGGTTTTAGACCCGTTTTTGCAAGTTTTAGTTTGTTTTTACACTAAATTTAATAACTTTTGTTGTAACCCTGGAGCACTTTTTGGTTTTAAAAAAATGTTTAAAGTGCAAACACTAAATATGTGCAAAATGTACATGTGTAGTTTAATGAATTGGTTATTACTATGGAATTCCATGGTATTCCATTTTAGTTGAATTATTTATGTGCATAAAAATAGGGGTTGCACCCTCCACTAATCCCCTTATCTCCCCCTCTTTTACATTCCGATCGAAGGGGAGAGTGAGATATGTAAGGATTAAGAGTCACATGACCCAGATCCTTCAATCAGGAAGGAATATGCAAATTTCTTATCAGTCATGTGACCAGTCCTATACAAAGAGCAACAACAAGAAGTTAGGGACTTACCCCACAACATTCGATACTACAGCATCAACCTCCTCACCATGATCAGGCCATAAGATTCCATTGGACAACGGATTGACCGAGGACAGATGCCCATCAATATTAGTAAGCATTGCCCTTTGAATTTCATACGAATGTGGTAATATCCACAATCCGATGATTATTCAAATGAAAGACAGTCAATTGCACGACTACATCCAGCGAACTGGATTGAAATCAGGCGCCTTGCGGTACCCTGGCCGTACCGTGTAAATTGGACAATAGTTAATGGTGGTACATTGTTGCGTTTGGCTTTTCGAGCAAAAACTTGGACTATTTACCGAAGGAACGAGCCTGCTCGAAACCTTTGCAAAGCACGTGCACACGGATTCGCTACGTTAGTCTCTGACGAGGTTGTCGGGTAGTCAGACACAGTGCCTTTGTGTCTGATTGCAGTACGGGACAATTATTGCGCCACTCTCTTGTGAATCTAGAGCCCGCGGCTTCGTACAAAGGATAGTAACTCGGTTATTTGGGGTACAAGGAATTGTCAAGCTAACAGTTATTTCGTTAGGCCTTGCGTTCGACTCCTGTTTTGCTCTGCGAGATCCAATATAGCCAGAAAGCACTACTAGATAAAAAGGACTCCGTGAGCGCTATATCAGTCGCGGAACTACTGCCAAACCGGTGACTAGTCTTAACCCAACACGTACGGACAGCGTTGGAAACCTAGCCAGTTATTTGGAGTCGGTTTCCAGCCACTGTAAACCAATTGATTTCTATCACAGTGCAAAATCCCACTAGACCAAAGGAAAACAGACCACTGAGAATAGGCCTAACCCTGACCAGGTTAGCATCTCATCGTATCCGCATCAAAAACGGATCCGAGACCAAATTAGGAAATCAACCTGAAGATAACTTTGTATAATTCGCAATTAATAAAGTATCTTCAGTAAACAGTAAAACATTAGTAATTTATTTATCCCAAAACAAACCGAAACAATATAACACCACAGGTAAGTACCACGTGTTAAAAGTAAACAAAGTCGGATCATGACACTTTAACATTTTTTTAGAGAAACTACTAATTGCCATCACATTGGAGCTCTGCTGGAATATTACTTTTGTTAATCCATCATTTTATGCGTAACTGTAGTTGATTTAATCGAATTTTTAATTGACATTAAAGTTACCGCTGAATAAAATTTTAAAATAGCATCCAAAACATTTTCAACTTTCCGGTCTTCATCAGTGGATGAACTATGAAGACCTTATTCTGTTTTAGACATAAATATACAGTGTCTCTATAACGTCTACGAATCGTTTTTAGGCAAAATACGTGTATTTTTGACGTACGCGCACCATTTCCCAACACGATCACGTAACATTTTACCGGTCACTTCCGGTAATTCCGTAATACGTTTTTCAAACGTTTTTTTTCCTTTTACTCCTTCTCGCCACTACTGTTGTCCCTTCTGCAGCAGTGTCGTCTGCTAATTCTGTTGTACCCAACTTAGTGTCGTCTGCTACACCATGTATGGGCCTATTTTCAGTGGCATCGTCTGCTATTGTGTTAAGTGAGCTTGTGTCGTCTGCTACAATGTTTGTATTTTTTTTTTTTTTTTTTTTTTTTTATACTTCATTTTAATTCGACATTTATTTTCTAGCGTCATGTCGAATTAAAATGAAGTATAAATCAAACCATAGTTACGCTTAAACAAGTAGATTAATTTTCATACAATGTTTGTAGCTGTAACTGCGACTACCGAGTTTAAAACACTTAATTTTTCTGTTTCCTCTATTTCCTGAACTTTGTTTTTAAATTCCATAGTTTGGTCAGGATACAATGTGGTATAGCACCACTCTGTATCCTTCCCTCCTCTGTTCCCATTTACAAATCATTCTGTTAATATGAAGGTTTTCCCTACTTTCTCTCAGATGTTTGTTTGGTTCATGCTCTATCATTATTGCTTTTTTGAGATTGAAGCTATGAGAACCTTGGGTCTCTCTCATATGCCTGACCAGGGCGCTTTTGTCATTCTTGTTTAGAATCATTTTTTCATGTTCTTTAAGATGTTTCTGTAAAGTTCGCCCTGTTTGTCCTATATAAGTTTTACAACAATTTGAACACGGGATAGCATAAACTCTTACTCCTTTCACTAACACTTTAGGTGTTGGAAGTTTTGTCCTATTGAGTATAGAACTCCTGTTATGACCTTACACTACCCCTCTATGTTCAAATGCTCTTCCCACAAGTTTGGTAATTGAAGTATTTGGCATACTGCCCAAATAGTAAATCGGACTCTTGGATTTGTCAATTGGATTTTTCTTTCTAAATCTCCACTCATTACACCAATGTGTAATTAAATGCCCCGGATAACCGCTGTTTATGAATTGAGAGACCCATTCCTGAATTTCCTCATCCAAACACTCCATTCCGCTGTTCGCCTTCCTTATCCTATCCATGCCGCCCCATAAGACTTCTTTCTTTAGGTGGCATAGATGTGCTGAACTCCAATGAATGACTCTTCCGCTCCCATATTGGTTAGATAGCCATTTTGTGGTTATCCTCCTTTTGCCCATCTTACTTGTCACTATTCGAGCCATAGTATCAAGATACTTAATATTGTCTCCTTGGCGTTCAAGTTTAATTTTCAAAGGCCCTTCTTTATTCCAGTTGGTTTCAAATTCTAGGAACGCCTCCTTTGTTCCGATGATGTTAATAGCATCCACGTATCTGCCATACCAGCTAAGTATTGATTTCATGCTTTCTAAAACCTCTTTTTCTCGTTTTCTTGCGACAAGTTCAGCTAATAACGGACTTAAGCTGTTGCCCATAAACACGCCTGAGGTTTGTCTATAGTACTTTTTTAACCAAGTGAAGGAATTATCCTCTATGCAAAGTTTTACTAGTCCTATTAGATTCTCTGGTTTCCATTGTTTATTGCCTATAGTAACATGTCCATTATCGTCTGCTTTGTCTTCAAGTGTTCTAGACATTTCCTTGAGTGCCTCCTCTTTATTGACATTTAGAAACATTGACTCAATGTAATAAATTGCCATCTCCTCCATTGGGCCTAACTCTACACTTCTGACGCTGTCCACCCATTGGATAGTGGTATTAAACGAGGTGTTACTTTTGGGTAAGAAACCACGCAAGTTTTTTGCTAACCACCAGCTTAATCCTGTTGTAATACAATGGTAAATTTACGCGGAACTACCGTGTAATTTCCCAATATATACATTTCAGATGTGTAAGAATAACCAGCAA
>JAQFXT010001973.1:0-14233 GCA_034683725.1 Strigamia crassipes
GAGTTTTATTACGTATTTTTCTAGGGGGGGGGGGTGGTTTGTGAATTTGTTACGACTGTGTTACAGGGGGGGGGAGGGGGTCTAAAAAACGAAAAATAAGCGTTACGTAATATATGGACGGCTCCTTAGTGGATTTTTTGAGCGAGTGTACAAAACAGTACAAATGTTTTAGACGTATTTATTTTTAGCATTGACGAACTGGAGCAGGAGAACTACACAGACATTTATTGGGATTGCATGTGTATACTAACTAAATGGATGAGCATTTACTATTGTTAGGGATATTCCTTCTGACAATTCTGGTACTTTAAGATCATATCCAAAGCTTGCGCCGCGCGATAGATTTCCAACTATAATTGCAAATGAAAGTAAATTATTTGATAATGGTTATAATTAATTTAATCAATTGACCTTTCAATCTGGTACAAGTACCCCTTGGATTTAATTCTGGTATCTGAGTGTAGTTGAAAGGAACAGGTATCTGGAATTACAATAGACACATTTATTAAAAATTTTATAGGAAAGTTACAAATTAAAAAGAGATCTGCATGAACCAGTTATGTAGAAACATTAAAAACTTACGTTGCGATTTGTTTTTGCGAATACATGCTGCATTATATTTTGCAAATTGTAGTTTAAATTCCATAATTTAGTGAGATCAACATTTTTTCTTTTTATTAGTTTATCCAAAGGGTTCAGAGCATCTCCTTGATTTATTTCTATTCCAGATGTGCTGTAGTAATCCATAACATACTTATTTATTGGTACACACATGTGTGTATCAGGAGCTGGCATCTCTTCAATTTCTTTTTCGGTAACATCGAGGCCTTTTGGGCTAGCTAGATAATGCGAAATTCGGTCATACATTTGGTACAAGTAGATGAGAATGCAGATAATGACAAGAAGAACCCAAAAAATACGAAGTACAGTGCTTTTCTTATTGATCAGTGGGTGAAATTCTTGAGGAATTGTTTTTTTTCTGTCTTCATCTGCGATTACAGCTTTTGCCGTTGGACGAAGTCTTTTTCGGATTTGTAGTTTAGTTTCCATTACACTGTAAAACATTAATGTTATTATTTGCAGATTTTATGTTAATTTTTGCTAACTCCCAAATTGTGTCAATTTATATTACTGATGCAGAGCACAGTAATGAAAATGTTGCAATGACCGAGAACTTTAATGAAATTAATTTTATTTAGGCAATGATCTTATGAATAATTTACAGCTTCATTTACTCAAATTAAATTATATATTCAGAACTTGAAATTTGAGCACTTTTTTAATTTCTCTCTGTATCAACTGCAAACTAACCAAAATTCCATGTAAATTGTGTTTATAAAATATATTTTACAAAAAATAACTTATTGACCGTCGTCAGTAGGCTTGTGCGGTATTGTTTCTTGACGGTACAGTGGGGTATTCTCAAAATACCGCAACAGGTGCGGTATATCTTTGTAGTGTATGCTTCCCTGCATAGCACATGCTTCCCTGTATAGCACATGCTTCCCTGTATAGCACATGCTTTCCTGTATAGCACATGCTTCCCTGCATAGCACATGCTTCCCTGTATAGCACATGCTTCCCTGTATAGCTCATGCTTTCCTATGTAGCACATGCTTTCTTGTATAGCACATGCTTCCCTGCATAGCCCATGCTTCCCAGTGAATATCTGTGTATTTAGTGGCGCGGAATCGAATTATTCTCCGCTACTGAATGGACGTATAATCATTGGCGCAAAATCTAAAATAACATGGACCCCGATCTAGCGCGAATCCGTATTTTGACATGTTTTTTATTCTAAAAAGGCCCAACAAGGGAGGGTCGTCAGACCAAGTATACTTATTCTGTCCCACAACAATAGTGCATTGCTAATCGATTTGTGAGATCAGGTTTTTAGCAATGAATGCAATTAAAACAAAATCCAGAAATAACATGAGCATTCGTCATTCATTAAACGTGAAACTATCATCAATTCAACCACGAATAAAAAAACTACTAAAAATTAAACTGGCCAAACTTTCCCATTAAAAATTGAGTTTTTTTATACATATATATGTTACTTGTCTTAGTTTTGTCAAAATCTCACTGCAACTAAATACGTTACTGGTTCTCAACACATTGGGACAAAAAAATACAAGTCCGCGATATGACAGTTTGAGATGCACTGACATACAGGCTGATTAAAATTAGTTTTTCTTGCTATAAAATATAATTTTCTAAATGGACGATTAATTCAGAGCTGCAATTTCAAAAATTAAATTATATATTCAGAAGTTTTCATTTAGATAATTACAAATAAAATTCTTCAATATTTATTGATTTAAGAATTACATTAAAGTCAACAGCGCAGTTTGCAGTAGTACTGCATTAGAGAAATTACTTATTTGTTATTTATATTCTAAAACGGGTAGGGACCAAATCCGCGCGTCTCAAGACCGCGCTGGTCTTAAATTTTTGGACCAAATTTGCACGTCTCAATTCCGCGCGGCCAAAAACCGCGCATCTCAAATTCGCGTGGAATAAATTAATAATAATGCAATTAAATTAAAATTAAAAATTAATTATTGAAAATGAAAAAATAAAAATTAATTATTTAAAATGAAAAAATTAAAATTAATTATTTAAAATGAAAAAATAAAAATTAATTATTTAAAATGAAAAAATAAAAATTAATTATTTAAAATGAAAAAAAAAAAAATATAGTATGAAAAGAAATAAATGAACTAGACTTTGACCGATACCCATATTTTTGTATCGGCCTGATACTAATTATCGGCAACTGTATATCGGCCTGATACTAATTATCGGCAACTGTATATCGGCCGATACCGATACTTGCGCCGATATTTCGATTGAACACATGATCGGACTCGTGATTTTTTGAATGTTTTCGCGACGTTTTTGAATGATTTCCAGACGATTTTGAACGATTTTAAGACGATTTTGAACAATTTGAAGACGATTTTTAGCAATTTTAAGACGATTTTTAGCAATTTTAAGACAATTTTGAACAATTTCAAATGATTTTAAAAAAATGTTGCTAAAACCTTCAAAGATTCGAGAAAATGTTCGAAATCGTCTTGTGAGGGTAGGGAAGTTGTCCACGTTAGCACATTAAACGGAAAATCAGATATTACAGTTACAAACTTGTCCAACCATTTGCATACTGTACATCATAGTGACTTGCCATGACAATTGACTATATATATCACTTTTTCAACATCCCTATACAAAGATACGTGACTACGGTCATTTGTTGGGATCAAACAAATGCAACGTACAGTATAACCATATATTAAATCGCTGACACATTAATAGAGAGTTTGCGCATAGTAATTACGAACCAGTGGTACATTTTTGAAATTTTGTCACATAGGGTGTTTTTGGTCGGATTAAAATTGAAGCTCTTGTTCTTATTTACAATTTTTTTACTACTGTAAGTATACCTATTCTGTCCCACAACAATAGTGCATTGCTAATCAATTTGTGAGATCAGATTTTAAGCAATGAATGCAATTAAAACAAAATCCAGAAATAACATGAGCATTCGCCATTCATTAAGCGTGGCACTATCATCAATTCAACCACGAATAAAAAAAAAATAGACTTACCCAACTTTCCTATTCAAAATTGAGTTTTTTTTTTTTTATACTTATCTGTTACTTCAGTCCTAGTTTCGTCAAAATCTCACTGCAACTGAATATGTTACTGGTTCTCAACACATTGGGACACAAAAATACAAGTCCGCGGTATGACACTTTGAGATGCACTGACTTTTATAGGTTTATTAAAATTAGTTATTGCTATAAAATATAATTTTCTAAATGGATGATCAACTCAGAACTGCAATTTCAAAAATTAAATTGTATATTCAGAACTTTCAATTTAGATAATTACAAACAAAGTTCTTCAATATTTAATGACACTTAAGAATTATATTAAAGTCGACAGCGCAGTTTGCAGTAGTACTGCATTAGAAAAATTACTTATTTGTTATTTATAGTCTACGGACATAAATTGTTCTCGTGATGTTTGTGAAGTTAATTAGATACATAAAAAAGTACATAAATATATTTTAGAATGATGAAAACGTGCAGCAGCTCTGTTATTAGCTATAATGGGCTCGAGTTACTGTATTGATCTGTCGTGTGCACTAAGCTGTTTTACAGAATTTCATAAAAAAAAATTTTTTTTAAATTTATTTATGTATAATTGGTTACCTTTGATAAAGTGGGGTTTAATGCACAGTTTACTGAAATAGGGTATTGGATGTGGGATGAGGTGAATTCACATTTGTTAAGAAGAAATTATAATTATCTCAATGCTTTGCGCCAACCATAGCAACAAAATCATTGTCCTCATCTATTCCGATTTCGTACTTCGAAACAAAAGGTTCATCGGGGTAAAAATAGTGAGTGAGTCATTTAATATAAATTCAGTGGGATTCTCAGTAGTAATATACCGAGCACGCCGAGTAATTGTCAAATAATTATGTCCGCACGAATCTGGCGAAAGTGGCAGTGAAAACAATATCTTTTTCAACACAATTCTGCAATGCAGGAAACTTTTAGGGGTGTTTTACTGGATTTTGATCCTACATATACAATAGCACTGCACAGGAAAACGGTTTTGTAAATTATGAAAATCAAAATTCGGTAGAATTTTGTTAACGTGTTTTAGGTTATTGGTTATTGGTTATTGTTAGAAAATTACACAGAAATGTATTCCAGCTAATACTGAAAGACCGAGAGTGAGACCAAAAGTGTTGCCGATGTCAGAAACCAAGGCAACAAATGAATATTTAAATTCTTCAGCAATTGTTTCTACCTTGTTTGATGGAAAAACAAAATTCACCACAGTCCCGTCCGTTGTCAGAGGTGCAAAACTGAATTCATTGATCTTATAGAAGGGTTGTTTACAAGGTCGATTGCACAAACATTCCTTTTCAACATTGGTGTTTGTGCGTATTTCGTAGTACAATGTTCGCACAGTTTTAGCTGTTGACGAAGAGTTGCATAATGGCACGTCTTTTTTGATTGCAAATGGCATGCTGTCGAATGAATGAAGAGAAAAATTAAAATCCAGGCAAGGTTTTATAGGTTGTCTTCAGTGTTGTGCGCGGTACGCGCTACTGCAGCGGCGCTACTCGTACCTGCGGTACCGGTACCGCAGTTGTGCTACTATTTTTATGACTGAGCAATGTACCGGTACCGCAACCTGGTATAAAAAATATTAGAAGTAGCGCGTACCGGATTTTACGATACATGGTGCGCTACTACGGTAAGAATGTGCGGATCGGGTCGATTTAATCGACTAACCGACTCGAACCGCATATGAACCGCAAATGAACTATAACCGAACCACGTATTGCAGTAGGCAGTAGAAATAGGCAAACTGGGTCCGTGTTTTTTAATTTGATTACATACAGATACGGTTCGTATCATACAGGCCGTGTGTAATCAAAATAAAAAATACGTGATATCTCTAAGTTCATGAGATCTCATGGCATTCTCGTAAATTTGCGTGAGATCACGTGAGATCTTGAATAGCGCAAAATGTACCGCAAACTGCGGTACCGCTGCAGTAGCACTACTGCAAATAGCGGTACTTTTTAAAAAATACCGCGTATCGGTACCGGGACCGCTACAAAGAGAGAAAAAAGTACCGCGGACCGGGCTGCGGTATTTTTTTTCTAAACTGTGCACAACACTGGTTGTCTTACCTGCACAATTGTTTTTTCTTTATTCTATCTTCAAAACAGAGGCTTTTACAGTTGTAATAGTCCGTTAGGTTTTGATTGCAATGACTGTTTTTGGTGTTGAGATAATGCATCTGAAATTTAAATATATTTAACCAGCTTACAATAACAAAATCGATTTGATTCAAATTTATTGACGTACATTAACTTTGGTAAGCAATGATGAAGTTGACATTGAAGAAGGGAGAAATGAATTGAAATCATTTGAAAAATTTGGTTCTTCAAATGGAGTGATATATACCTACGACGTATTTAAAAAAAAAAATTACACATTTTTATTTTTATACAATTTCTTGAACTTACATGTGTAAAATCTGGTTTACACATAGGGTCTGGCATTTCTTCTATGTAATCCATAAACATTGTGAAAAATCGATATTTTACAGGACCTAATTTTAAGGGTTTTTAAAAAAAAAAAAATTTTGTTTGCCTTGTTTTAGAGGAATGAAAATTACCAAAAGAATGTTTAACACATGAACCGTGTGGAGTTCGGAGTTGAGTAAGTGTCTGAACATCAAATAGGTCTCCTGAAAATGGGATCTGTAAATTTTTAAGCAAAGTTTTAACTATTTTTAAGTGATAGAGATTGATGTGAGTAAATTACTTACAGCTGCTTTGATTATGTGGGAGCTTATAGGTTTTATATAAGTCAATGTCCACAGTTTATTTATTGTTAATTTATGCCAGTTGATAAGATCATACAAATCTACATTACATTTTGTATTAGTTTGATTCTGCTCTTTGAAATATTTGATTTTCTGTCTGAGAATTCTTGCGTTGTGAAGTCCTGCACAAATGATGATGTTAGGGAAAGTTATGTTAGCTGGATCTTCAATGGATATGATGGTTTGAATGGGTTCATTCAAATACAGTTGAATTCTTTGTTGTATTATAAACCCACTGAATCCAAACAAACAAAGATAAATCAATTTCTGCAGACGAGTCATGTTTGATTTTGATGCTTGGGCTTTTAATGTTTGAATAGATCGTAAGTTATCTTCAATCTTCTCGATCATGTGGTCTTTGCGATTTATAGGCTTTGCTCTATACCACTGTGCAATAACCAAAACCAAGTTGATTAAAGAAAGTAAAGAGAGTCCTAACCAAAGTCCAAGATTTCCACCAAAGTCAGATAGTAGACTTACGAAATCGTAGATTAATCTTTCTTTTAAAATGGTCATGTGGTTGTCGAGCATGTATATCATGTTTGATGATATGTTATTGTTACTACGTTCCATTTTAAACGTTGGCAGAATGTGTGTAATTTCACAGCTCCTGGTGCAACCGCAGTCCACTTCAGGTGTTGGTGACAACATATCGTTCAAGTTTTTTCTATTCATTTTTGAAGTAGCATCAGAATTATTGCAGAGCTCAAGATATTGTCCGTTGGAATATCTTGGCCTGTAGGGTAACCTGTTAAATATATTAACGTGTTGTAAAATAAAAATTATTTTTTTTATTATTAAAAGATAATGTAATATTGCAGATAACTTGATAACAGTCCAGAAACAAACAAATATTGAGCCTTAAATAGTTGCTGTTAATATCAAAATGTACTACTACATGTGTGTTTTTTCTCTGGCAGTGCTATTGTGTGACTGTAAGTCCAATTATTGCTTATTTTTTCTTATTACATGGAGAACAGGACATAGAGAAAGATATATGCTGTTATACTTTACTTCCATTTTCTTTAGTTTGTGCCCAAACAATAATCACATCTGTTGTCATGGTTTGAAATCTAATGTGTGGTCTATTGTTTGCAAATGTTTTATGTGGCATACGTTATTATCCTTCATTCAGCTCTCGTGATAATGTATTTTGCAATAACTATTTTTTAATTGACTTGCCAGCATGGGTTTTTGTTCAATATTGCTTCAGTGCATCTTTTTCCACATTCTGTGTATTTCTCCAAACGGACACAGGGCTGACTTCTGGTGTTAATTAAATGATGCTAAAACATAAATATACAGTAAGTCTATAACAGAATGTACCTAAACAACATGTTGGAAAATTCAATCTCGGGCTGTACCAGAACCCGACAATACCATTTCAATGAGTACCCATGGGTATCCACCGCTGACGAAAGCCAGGGTCTGCCCATCCACGGCCACCCGTGGTCGCCAGACCACCCATACCCAATTACCCATACACATTTTTTGGTGTTATTAATATATATATATATTTTTTTGGTGATTTTAGTTGTTTTTTTCTTTTTTTTTTTGTACTTTAATTTATGAGGGAAAGTGTTTTACCTACCCACGCCCATGCCAAAGCATTACCTATGGGTATGGGTATGGGTACCCAATGTCGGACTCTGGACTGTACCGATGAGTTGGGCTTTCCCGGCGCATTTGCACATATTTGCACCTGTTTTACGATGCTTAGTTTTTTGCATGTGGCGCCGTCCAATAATGGAGTAAATGCCAGAACTCACCTCTTTTAAACGCAATCCAACTTCGGCATTCGTTGCTGAAGATATTGGATATCCATATTGGAAATCAAATGGATATGTCACTCCAATCTAAAGTTAAGCATATAATGGAAATCTTTGAAATCTTTTGTACTGTGTACTCAAAGGATTCACAAATATAATTCCTCGTTTACGCATTTCGCAGTTATTATGCGTTTTGTATCGATATTGAGTACTTACTAATGTTAGGGATATTCCTGGTTCCAATTCTGGTACTATTAACTCATAGCCAACTCTTGTATAAATGTCAGAGCCTTGCAATACATTTCCAACTATGTTTAAAAAATGAAAGTAACTTATATTAACATGGCTATAATTAATTTGGTCAACTGACTTTCCCATCTCGTACATGTACCCTTTGGATTTAATTCTTGTGTCAGAGTGTAGTTCAAAGGAAAGGTTTTCTGCAATTGCAATAGAAAACATTTATTAAAAATATTAAGGAAAAGTCACAAAAATTTGTATAAAAAATTATATCTTTTAGAAGTTTACCTTGGAATATGTTTTTGCAAATACCCGCCGAGTTACATTGAAACTGTAGTTTAAATTCCACAGTTTAGTGAGATTAACACTTGATGATTTTATCAGTTCATCCAAAGGATTCAGAGGATCCGGTGGAGGTATTTGTTCATTAGGTGCATTGTAGTAATCCATAACATACTTATTTATTGGTACACAAGTGTGTAAATTAGGAACTAGCAACTCTTCAATTTTTTTTTCCATAACATCAAGACCTTTTGGACTAGCCAGATAATTAGAAATGCGATCATACATTTGGTAAAGATAGATGAGAATGCAGATGACGACAAGAAGAGCCCAAAAAACACGAAATACAGTGGAACTTTTCTTATTGATCATTGGGTGAAATTGTTGAGGAAATTCTCTTCTTCGGTTTTCTTCTGCCATTAAATCTTTCACCACGTGACGAATTTTTTTTCGGATATGTAGATTAATTCTCATTGTTCTGTAAAACATTAATGTTATTTACTGATCTTAACTTAATAATACTACCTTCGACATATTTTAGAATACGCAAATAAAGTTGGTCAATACCCAAAACGTTTTCGACCATTTCAGGTGGTGTTCGACCATCCTCAGTAGGTGTTATGAGGATCTTTACTAACTAGTACGAATATATACTCAGTGATCTTAACTTACAGTTTTGGATTTCTGCTAAACATCAAGTTGCACTATTGTACATGTCTGACACACAGTGCACAACAACCATAATGTTGCAATAACTTAAAAGCTTATTGATTTAAAAAAATGATTTATGCTAAATGTTTTACTTTTTTTTAAGTTGATAAATAATTCAGAACTGCACTTTTTCAAATTAAATTATATATTCAAAACTTTTAATTTGGATAATTGCAAATAAAAATCTTTGACAATTATTCAGTACAACGTGCAATGTTTTAAGTGAAACTGCTATTATTCAGCTGAAAATGAAGTTATCTCCCATGAACGTGAGTATATTACCTATAAAAATAAATAAAATTTCTTTAAACATGAATTTATTTCCTATTTAAACTGAATTACTTTAATAACATGTCTTGTGCATTGCGTGCTACATTGACGGCACATGGTAAAACTCCGAACGGGCCGAACGGCCCGGTTTTGCGAAAACGTAATTTTGCTTGTGCATGGTGCGCCACATTCACCATGTTCGGCATATTTTTTACTCATTATTTTATCTAAAGAAGTGGCCGAACAAGTGGCCGGACGCCCTTATTTTGTGGCCGAACGGCCGAACAAGTGGTCGAACAGCCAAAAAAATAGTCGAACAGTCAAACAAGTAGCCGAACGACCGAATAAGTAGCAGGACGCCACTATTTCGTGGCCGAACGGCCGAACAAGCGGTCGAACAAGCGGTCGAACAGCCAAACAAATAGTAGAACGGCCAAACAAGTGGCCAAACGACCAAACAAGTGGCCAAACGACCAAACAAGTGGCCGGACGCCACTATTTCGTGGCCGAACCATTACCGCAAAACTTCTACCACCAATTCAATATTGCCAACGCAATTTTACCGCCAATTTTTTTTAATTTTATTTTTTATTTAATAAGTGCCATCTGCACATGGAAAAGTGCCGTTTTGCACATGAAAAGTGCCGTTTTGCACATGAAAAGTGCCGTTTTGCACATGAAAAGTGCCATTTTGCGCATGAAAAGTACCGTTTTGCACATGAAAAGTGCCGTTTTGCACATGAAAAGTGCTGTTTTGCACATGAGAAGTGCCATCTGCACATGGAAAAATAAAAATTTTGGCGGTAAAATTGCGTTGGCTGTAAAAATTTGGCGGTACTTATTTTTGCAATATATCATGCTCCTCGCAAACTACCAATTGTTCGAACGTCGAATACAAGCACTTTCCAAAAGTATTGAAATTTTTTATTTTTAGAATAAAAGTGCTGTGCTGTGACACATATTTCCAGTCTAGGTAAAATAAACAAATAACTGTTTTACTTTATCTTAAAGTACACATCTTTAGCTACATATTGGCCGAAAAGCAGCCACATGGTTGTTTGCCCTTTTTTGACTTGTAATTCGAATCAACTACCTTTTTTGGTTTTGCAATTTTGGTCGTTTTTTTGCTGATGGAATGAATTCATGATGATCGTTGAACAATTGTTTGTAAAATTTGCACAAAAAGTAATTTTTTACAAAAAACACGTATAGCCTGATGGACTAGTAAAATTGGACTGGGGTACAGATCTGTGGATGGAGAAGGGTCAAGCCCTTCCCTAGGGGAATTTTTCTTTAAAGTACTAGTTTTATTAATATTATATGGACAAGCCCTTTAGTTAACAACATTTATTGCCAGGATGCTATATAATTGTAAATTTTGCTAAGATGTGAAGCATGGATTTCTTGTAGTTAACCATGAACCCCAGATTACTAATTAAATTTAGGAAGAAATCGCGTTGAGAAATAAGCAAATTTTTATTTTGCAATGTAAAGAACCAATTGTCTATAAATACTGCCAATAACATATGCATGCCTCGCAAAAGGGCTGCGATGACTCTACAGAGTTTTGTGAACACATATGGGGCTGGACCTAAGCCAAAAGGCGTTTGGTCAGGCACATACCTCAAAAAAACATATTAATGACTTAGAGTTGGTCGCAGCCTTCTGGAGTTTAAAGGCGCTGGCCCGTAAAGAGGCCGACTCTATTGTTAAGATTAAAATGGACAATACATCCGCCATTGCACCAATCAATAATTTGGGGAGCCTACGCTCACCCGAACTAACAGCAGTGGCACAAGATCTTTGGTCGTGGGCAATGAAAAGAAACATCGCTGTCATTGCTGAACACATCCCAGGGACGGAAAACTGCTTGGCTTATGCAGCATCTAGAGGTGGAATCTTTGACTCAGGAGACTGGAAGTTAGATACGTCCCCTTTTAAAGCTATCAGCTTGGAATGGGGACCGTTTAGTATTGATTTTTTTGCATCCATTAATAATCACCAAATTAAACCATATTTTAGCTGGAGACCAGATCCATCTGCCCAGGCTTTTAATGCTCTAATACAAGAGTGGGGTCAAGGGATTCCTTATGCTTTTTCCCTTTTTTCTCTTATTTCCGCATGTCTGCAGAAATTGAAAGATTTTTCTATTTGGCAGGACCTGGTTCTAATCGCCCCAGTGTGGCCAGCACAATCGTTGTTATTTTCTAATTTAATATTTATTGAAATTGGAAATTTTTGGTACGAATTTGCTGGAACTTCTAGCTTTCTGCAGGTAAAAACACCAAATCATTTATTTGGAATAACAAATATTCTGTTACAGGGTGGAGATATATATGGGTGGGAAAGTAACATCATTTATTTGTTATTCATACAATTAATATTTTGCTTCATATCTTAGCAAAATCTACAATTGTATAATATCAACAAATAAATGATGTTATTTATGGCATTTCGTAGCCACTTAAGACAGTTTCAGCAAATTCCCCTGATAACCCATCAATGGGTTTATTGTAATGTTTATAGAAGACTTTAGCTGGCGACTTACTTTAAAGTACTATTTTGGGTACTAAATATTGGACAAGCCATAAATAACATCATTTATTTGTTGATGATATACAATTGATTCCTACAATTAAAACTTGCTGTACTGCTCCATGCTCCAGCTCCATGCTTTGCTCCAAAGCCCTGGTTTTAATGGGGCCCCGTATGTATCGCGAAAAAAGCTACCGCGAATTGTAGTTACCGCAAAATAAGCTACCGCGAAAAAAAACTATCGCGAACAAAAGCTACCGCAAAAATAAGTAATCGCGAAAAAAAGTTATTGCGAATTTTAAAATTGCGAATTTTTATATCGCGAAATTTAATACCGCAACTTTTTTTTTTTTTTTTTTTTTTTTGGGCCGTTCGGCCACGATATAGTGGCGTCCGGTCACTTGTTCGGCTGTTCCGCCACGATATAGTGGCGTCCGGTCACTTGTTCGGCTGTTCCGCCACGATATAGTGGCGTCCGGTCACTTGTTCGGCCATTCGGCCACTTAAAAGTGGCTTTCGGCCTTGAAATAGTGGCGTCTAAACAATTGGCCGGACGCCACTATTTCATGGTCAAACGCTACGTTTAAGTGGCCGAACGCCACTTTTAAGTGGCCTAACGCCGCTTTTAAGTGGCCGAACGCCACTTTTAAGTGGCCGAACGAGATTATTAGTGCTTGTTATGTTGACAAAAAAAATTCGCGACATTTGCGGATCGCGGCAATTACGGTTCGCGATTGTTTCAATTCGCGATATAATTTTTCGCGATATAATTTTTTGCGGTACCTTTTTTCGCGGTACCTTTTTTCGCGCTATATCATGCGCCCCGTTTTAATAACTATAATTGCATAATTACCTTAATATCAAGCTTTTGCGTGATCAAAGTTTGATGAGACGAGACATTACTTTCTAAGTGCTGGCTAATCTGTTATTCAAGGTTGTGTTGGGTGATTTCTGGTCTGTCTAATTTGTGCTCATGCGCAATAAATTAATTTTATATTTTTACTTTCAGTGTTTAGTGGTCTGACAGTGTTTTCTAATTTACTTGTTGACACTGTCATTATGGAAAAATGGTACTCCAGTTAATGGGTCTGTTTAGACTTAAAAACACTCAATCATTTTGTTCGTCTACCCTCAATCAACAACAACATTGATTTATGTTTTTTACTTTTGTCATATAAGAAAATAAAAACTTTCTTCAATCGATAAGGGGAGCACTTGATCATATTGAAAAATAAAGAATTAAAACGTTTTTTTATTTTTTAACTTTTTTTTTACTATATTGCTTTTCCCAAAGAGACTACAAGAGTGCGATGTTACGTAATAGTAACCGACCGGCTGTTTACACAAAACTCACTCACTGATTTGGGTCGCGACAAAAAGCAGGGTATCACTACACCACGGTGCACCCAGTAGGGTACCCTGTGGTGTAGTGGAATGATCCATGAAGAAAAAAAAATGTTTGAAAACATAGAAACCTTAAAAATAATTTTTTTAATGAATGAATTATCACAATATAATTTAAAAAAAAAAAATTATTACAATATAATTTAAAAAAAAAAAAAAATTATCACAACATAATTTAAAAAAAATGATTTATCACAATATAATTTTTAAAAAAGAAGAATTATCACAATATAAATGTTGGATTGGTCAATATACACTTTCTACAGATTGGCTGACCACCACGTAACCAATACATGACCCCTATTGGGGGATATACTGTATAAGCCCCCCATATTTCTTTGAATAAACATAACTTCAATAAATTAAAAAAAAATCAATTATTACAATATAATTTTTTCTTAAATATGTTAAACTTGTGACGATATGGAAATCGTAAATAGTTCCAATTATTGCCACCAGAGCGCATATCGGTTGACACGCGCGAAATACAAATAGTAATAATAAATAATATTACTTAGCGCGAGAAATAATTGCTTCTCGTAATTAATAAAGTTATTAGTAAATACAGGTGAATTCTACTGAATTCACGAGACTATTAA
>JAQFXT010001974.1:0-14229 GCA_034683725.1 Strigamia crassipes
AATCACTGATTTTAAAGATGAATCACTGATTTTAAAGATGAATCACTGATTTTAAAGATGAATCACTGATTTTAAAGATGAATCACTGATTTTAAAAATAAATCACTGATTTCTTTTGTAAAATTGGTGATTTTCTTTAGAAAAATCACTGATTTAGCTAAAATATCAAGAATTTTTTAAATAAAAAACCTGGCTCAAATTACCGCTTGGGTCCAATTAACCGCTTGGCGGGGGTTGGGTCCCAAAATATATCAAATGCCCCGGCGTTTATTCGGAGCTTTACGGTAGTATTTAAGAGCGAAATAACTCACAAGCATAGCGCTATCAATTGATTGATCAATCAATCAATCAATCAATCAATCAATCATTCAATAAATTTTTTTTTTTAATTTAGGAGCAAGTGAAGAGCGTTCATCACGATTTGAGTTCGCTCGAGGAAGGTCTGGATGCTATGGGGCCCGTCGGACGGGACCCGAACGTCGTGAAAAAGCAGGTGGACGAGATCAAGAAGTTCCTCAACTCGGTGGACAGCGAGAAAGGCGACCTGGACGATCTGGAGCGCACGGCGCGCGACATGATCGACCGGGGGTTCGCGCCGGACCCGAAGGGGCTCAAGAAGCAGATGGAAGGTCTGCGAAGACAGCTGGGACGCATCGAGGACCGCGCGCAGGCCAGGGATAAGGATTTGGACGCGATGTTGAATAAATTGACGAATTTCTACGAGGATTACGACATGGTGACCGGGGAGATCGAAGGCGGGGTCAACGAGGAGAAGTCGTTCAAGCCGATTGGGGGGGATATCGATACGGTGAAGGCGCAGAAAGAGGAGTTTAAGGTGAGGGTTGAAGGTTTTTTGAGGTTTTTTTGAGGTTTTTTTGGGTTTGGGGTGTTTATTTTGTTTGTTTTTTTGTTTTAGGTGTTTTGTAAGCGGCATATGGAGCCGTTGGGTAAGCAGCTGGATGATATGAATAAGGTGGGACAGGGTTTGATTCAGTCGGCAGCGTCGAATGTGAGCACGCAGAATTTGGAGTCGGATTTGGAGAAGATGAATGATAAGTGGAACGATTTGAAGGAAAAGGTAAGAAAGGGGTGCGGAGATGGCTTTTTTTTTTTTTTTTTTTTTTTTTTGTGGGGGTTTTGTTTGGATTGATTACAGGTTTTTTTTTTTGTTAGGTTTTTTTTGGTTAATTTTGATGAGATTTGAGTGTTTGTTTTGTTTTGTTTAATTTATGAAAGTTTGTCAAATTTTATGAAAATTTTTTTAAAAATTTTTGAAATTTTATTAGATTTTAAAAAAAATTAGGAGATAATAAAAAACACTTATAAATATCAAGGTTTTTTGATAAATTTCATAATTTTTGATAAATTTCATAATTTTTGATAAATTTTATAATTTTTGATAAATTTCATAATTTTTGATAAATTTCATAAATTTTTGATAAATTTATGAAATTTTTGATAAATTTCATAAATTTTTGATAAATTTTATAAATTTTTGATAAATTTCATAAAATTTTGATAAATTTTATAAATTTTAAATGAAATTTCATCCGTTTTTAATGAAATTTCATACATGGTTAATGAAATTTCATACATGTTTAATAAAATTTCATACGTTTTTAATGAAATTTTATACATTTTTAATGAAATTTCATACATTTTTAATAAAATTTTATGCATTTTTAATGAAATTTCATACATTTTTAATGAAATTTCATACATTTTTAACGAAATTTCATACATTTTTAATGAGATTTCATAAATTTTTGATAAATTTCATAAATTTTTGATAAATTTCATAAATTTTTGATAAATTTCATAAATTTTTGATAAATTTCATACATTTTTGATGAAATTTTATACATTTTTGATAAAATTTTGCACTTTTCAGATGAAATTTTATCTATTTTTGGTAAATTTCGTACATTTTGGACAAATTGTATACACTTTGGACAAATTACATAAATTTTTCATGAAATTTCATTAAACATTTCGAAATCTTACTAAACGTTTTACAAAATTCCATTTAAATCAATCCAAACTTATAAAAAAAAAATAAAAAAAAAACTGTACATATTACCAAACACTTAAAAAACCAATCCAACATAACCACTTACTCTTCCATCTTTCCAGCTAAACGAACGAGAACGTCGACTGGACGTCGCACTCCTCCAAAGCGGCAAATACCAAGAAGCCCTGCAAGGATTCCTCCAATGGCTCAACGACACCGAAGACATGGTCGCGCACCAGAAAGCGCCATCCGCCGACTACAAAGTCGTCAAAGCCCAACTCCAAGAACAGAAATTCCTCAACAAAATGCTCCTCGACCGACAGAACAGCATGTCCTCCCTCTTCCAAATGGGCGAAGAAATCGCCTCCAACGCCGACGCGTCCGAGCGCCACCAAGTCGAGTCCCAACTCAACGACCTAGTGCAGCGTTTCGACGCCCTCACCACCACCGCCCAGGAACGCATGGAGAACCTCGAGAAGACCCTGCCGATCGCCAAGGAGTTCCAGGACAAATTCACGCCGCTGGTCGACTGGGTGGACCGCACCGAGAAGAAACTGGCCAGCATGGAGACGATCGCCACCGACGAGAAGAAGATCCAGAAGCAGATCGCGCAGCACCAGAATCTGCACGACGACATCTTGGGACACAAGCCGGCGTTCGATCAGCTGGCGGACGTGGCGCAGGTGCTGATGGGGCTGGTCGGCGACGACGAGGCGCAGATTCTGGCGGATAAGTTGCAGGATTTGACCGATAAGTACTCGCGAGTGGTGGAGGACAGCGAGAATTTGGGGCTGTTTTTGGCGCAGTCTAAGGAGGGGTTGGGACATTTTTCGTTGAATTTGCACGATTTGTTGGCGTGGATCGACGAGATGGAGCACCGGTTGACGAGGTTCAGAGTGCTGTCGGTGTTTGTGGATAAGTTGCAGGATCAGTTGGATGAGTTGACGGTAAGAGAGTAGTTAGTTTGGAATTTTGCGAGGTTGGAAAAATCGCAACCAATATCTTGTATATTTATTGCGAGTTTGTGACATATTGTAATAAAATCGCAACCAATATCTTGTATATTTATTGCGAGTTTTGTGACATATTGTAATAAAATCGCAATTTATTGTGGATTTTGAGACATATTGTAATAAAATCGAAATTTATTGTGGATTTTGTGACATATTGTAATAAAATCGCAATTTATTGTGGATTTTGTGACATATTGTAATAAAATCGCAATTTATGGTGAATTTTGCAATATTTTGGCAATTTTGCGATGTGTTGGAGTAAAATTTGCAATATTTTGAAAATTATTTTGCGATTTTTGCGACGAATTGTAATAAAATTGCAATATTTAAAAAAAAAAATTGCGTTTTTTGCGACGAATTGTAATAAAATTGCAATATTTGGCAAATGTATTGCGATTTTTGCGACACTTTGTAATAAAATTGCTATATTATGCAAATTTATTGAGGTTTTTGCGACACTGTAATAAAATTGTAATTTATTCCGAATTTTGCAGTATAATGTAATAAATTAGCAATATAATATAAATTTTACAATACATATTGTAATAATATTGCAATACAGTATATTGAAACTTTTGCGATTATATTGTAATCAAATTTCAATATCTTGCAAATTTATTGCGAATTTTGCGACACGTTGTAATACAATCGCAATGTCTTAAAAAATTTGCGATATATTCTAATCAAATTTTAATTTAATATTAATCTTGCGAGAGATTGTAATCGAATCGCAATATATTGCAAATTTTGCGATGTATTATATTAAAATGAAAATATATTACACATTTTGCGATATTTTGTAATCGTGCAAATGTTTGCTATATTGTATTGGCATTCCGTGAAAAATAATCGCACCAGTCTAAATATCCTTGAATCCGGTTATTTAGCAAGAATTTTCCAAGAAACCCATTTTTATAATGTATTTTTTAAATTTCTTTAGGAAGTCACTGAAGAAATTGCCGACCACCAACAGCAAGTGGAAGGAGTGATCGCCAACGGACACGAAATCATGAAACACAGCACGGGCGACGACGCACTCCTCGTCAAAGAAAAACTAGACACACTCCAACAACGCTTTTTGGAGATGACCAATCGTGCCGCCGACCTGCTCCGACACGCGCAAGAAGCCCTTCCGCTCTCGCAGCAGTTCCATCAATCGCACAACAGACTCGTCGAATGGCTCATCGAAGTCGAGGCCCAACTGCCGTCCATCGACAGCGCCGGACTCGTCTCCCAGGACAAAGAAATCCAGCGCTTGGAGACCGAAATCCAAGAATTCCGACCGGTCCTCGAGAACGTCAACCACGTCGGACCCCAACTCTGCCAAATAAGTCCGGGCGAAGGCGCCTCGACCGTCGAGACCCTCATGTCCCGCGACAACAAGCGGTTCGACGCGATTTGCGAGCAAATCCAACGCCGCGCCGAAAGGATCCAACTGTCCAAGCAGCGCTCGTCCGAGGTCATTGGCGACATCGAGGAGTTCCTCGACTGGTTCCGTGATGTCGAGAGACAGATCCTCGAGGCGGATCCAGTCATACCCGATCCCGACCAGCTCCAGATGCTCCTCAAGGAGCACAAGGCGCTCAACGACGACATCAACAGCCAGAAAGGCCGCGTCCGTGACGTATTCTCGACCGCCAAGAAGGTGATGCGAGAACAGACGTCCAACGAGAACATGCCGTTTATCCATGAGAAGCTCAACAATCTCAAGGACCTGATCGCCAACGTCTCGCAGGTCAGTTCAGACCGGCTGAGTGCGCTGGAGCAGGCGCTGCCGCTGGCCGAGCACTTTTACGACACACATTTGGAGCTCGTCCAATGGATGGACGAGTTGGAGCAGGAGGCGATGTTACTTGGCACCCCTGTGGCCAATGCCACACAGATAAAGAAGCAGCAGGATAAGACCAAAACGCTGCTGCAGTCTATCGCCGAACACAAACCGCTACTGGACAAGCTCAACAAGACCGGTGCTGCACTGGTCAAGCTGTGTAGAGAGGAGGAGTGCGGCAAGGTACGCGGGATCCTCGACGCCGACAATGCACGATATGGCGGATTGAAGGTAGGTCTGCGCGACCACCAGAACGCACTCGAGCAGCTGATGCAGGAGACGTCGCAGTTTGCCGACAAACTGGATGGACTGCTCAATGCATTGGCTAACACCGCCGATCAGGTGAACAACGCCGAGCCCATCTCGGCGCATCCGGAGAAGATCCAGGAGCAGATCTCCGAGAACAAGGCGGTCGTAGAGGATCTTGATAAACGCTCGACGGCATTCGAGGCAGTGAAGCGTGCTGCCGATGAGGTCATCTCAAAGGCTGGCGGTACCCGCGATCCAGCCGTGCAGGACATCAAAAAGAAGCTGGACAAACTGAACAAACTGTGGGACCAGATCCAATTCGTGACCGGCGATCGTGGCAAGTCGCTCGAAGACGCAATGGATGTGGCAGACCGCTTTTGGGACGAGCTGAACGCCGTGATGAACGCACTCAAGGAGCTGCAAGACTCGCTCGCGTCCCAGGAGCCGGCCGCAGTCGAGCCGCAGGCCATCCAACAACAGCAGGAGGCTCTGCACGAGCTTAAACAGGAGATCGACCAAACAAAACCGGAAGTAGAACAATGTATGAAGACCGGGCAGAAGCTGATGACGCTCTGCGGCGAGCCGGACAAGCCTGAGGTGAAGAAGAACATGGAGGATTTGGATCACGCATGGGAGAACGTGACCACTCTGTACGCACGCCGCGAACAGAACCTGATTGAAGCTATGGAGAAGGCGATGAACTTCCACGACACCCTGCAGAATATCCTAGAGTTCCTGGAGACGGCCGAGGACAAGTTCGGCGGTCTGGGACCGCTCGGTTCCGACATCGACGCGGTCAAGAAGCAGATCGCGCAGCTCAAGGACTTTAAGTCCGAGGTGGACCCGCACATGGTCCACGTGGAAGCGCTGAACCGACAGGCCCAGGAGTTGACGGAGAACACGTCGCCCGAACAGGCCCAGGCCATCAAGGAGCCTCTGAAGGACATCAATCGACGCTGGGACGAGCTTCTGAGGGGGGTCGTGGAGCGGCAGAGGGAGCTTGAGCATGCATTGCTCAAGCTCGGCCAGTTCCAGCATGCGCTCGACGAGCTCATTGTGTGGATTGCAAAGACCGAGCGCACTCTCAAGGGGATGAAGCCGGTGTTTGGCGATCCACAGACCATCGAGGTGGAGCTGGCTAAATTGAAGGTGCTGGTAAACGACATGCACGCGCACCAAAACAGCGTCGACACGCTCAACGACGCCGGCCGACAGCTTATCGAGCAGGACAAGGGCAGCGAGGAGTCGAGCAAGACGCAGAAGAAGCTGACCGAGTTGAACGTGCGCTGGACCGAGCTGCAAAAGTGTGCAGCGGACCGGCAGAGGGAGCTTGAAGATGCGCTCAAAGAAGGCCAGGCGTTCAACCAGGAGGTGCAGGACTTGCTGCTGTGGCTGAGCGACGTCGACGCAGTGCTGTCCACCTCAAAACCCGTTGGTGGGCTGCCTGAGAGCGCCCGTGAGCAGCTGCATCGCTTCATGGAGGTGTACAACGAGTTGGAGGCCACACGGCCCAGGGTGGAGTCGATGCAGCAGCAGGGCGCAGACTTCGTCAAGCGCAGCACGGAGGGCGCTGCCACTAATGTACAGCACAACCTCAAGACATTGCGCCAGCGCTGGGACAATGTGACCAATCGTGCCAACGACAAGAAGATCAAGTTGGAGATTGCGCTCAAGGAGGCGACCGAGTTCCACGAGGCACTGCAGACCTTTATCGACTGGCTGACCAAGGCTGAACACTCGATCTCGGGCCTGAAGCCAGTCAGCAGAGTGATGGAGACCATCCTCACACAGATTGAAGAGCACAAGGCGTTCCAGAAGGACGTCGGCACCCATCGCGAGGTGATGCTCAACCTGGACAAGAAGGGCACGCACTTGAAGTACTTCAGCCAGAAGCAGGACGTGATCCTGATCAAGAATCTGCTGGTCAGCGTGCAGCACCGATGGGAGCGCGTCGTGTCCAAGTCGGCCGAACGCACGCGGGCTCTCGACCACGGATACAAGGAGGCGAAAGAATTCAACGACGAGTATTCGGAACTGACCAACTGGCTGGATAAGTCGCAGACGGCCCTTGACGACCTCACCACCATTAGCAACGACCCCGACAAGATCAAGCACCAGCTGGGCAAGCACAAGGAGTTCCAGCGCACTCTGGGCACCAAGCAGCCCGACTACGACGCGTGCATGAGGCACGGCAGGACGCTGAAGGAAAGGGCGCCCAAGAGCGATGCACCCACCATCCAGGGCATGATGAACGAGCTCAAGGCCAAGTGGAATGCCGTGTGCGCCAAGTCGGTTGACCGGCAGCGCAAGCTTGAGGAGGCCCTTCTGTTTAGCGGGCAGTTTAAAGACGCCGTGCAAGCGCTCCTGGACTGGCTGTACAAGGTCGAGAAGAACCTCGAGCCCGAACAGCCCGTGCACGGCGATCTAGACACCGTAACAGCCATGGTGGATGCGCACAAGAGCTTTAAGGAGGAGTTGAGAGGGCGATCCACTAACATGGACTCGGTGCGCAAGACATCGAGGGAGCTGACCAAGACGGCTGGCCCCGACGACGCACGCAACATCCAGGCACAGATGGCCGAGCTGGACAACATGTGGGATAAGGTTGGCAAGCTGTCGGACACGAAGCAGAGGCGCCTCGACGGTGCGCTCAAGCAGGCTGAGGAGCTGCACAAGAAGGTCAACATTCTTCTGGAGTGGCTCTCGGACGCCGAGATGAAGCTGCGTTTTGCCGGCGCCTTGCCCGAGAATGTGTCACTCACCCAGGAGCAGATCACCGAGCACCGCAAGTTTCTCAACGAGATGGCAGATAGGGAGCGGGACAAGGACTCGACCATTGCTCTTGCTCAGGAGATCCTGAAGAAGGCACACCCAGACGCAGTGCCAGTCATCAAGCACTGGATCACGATCATCCAGACGCGCTGGGAAGAGATCTCCATGTGGGCCAAGCAACGCAAGCAGCGGCTGGACGACCATGTGGCATCGCTGCGTGATCTAGCGGATACTTTGACGGAACTGCTGGATTGGCTGAAGAAGAGAGAAAAGACGCTGGTGGACCTGGAGGCGAAGCCATTGCCGGATGACATCCCGGTCATCGAGCGACTGATTGACGAGCACAAGGAATTCACCGACCGGTTGACTGAAAAGCAGCCAGAGGTGGAGCGGATCACCAAGACCAGGAGACCGCCAACCAGAGATCCGTCGCCGAAAGGGCGGAAGGACACCAAGGATAGGTTGGGCAAGGATCCGACCGGCTCCCTGAAGCGAGGCCAGCGTGGGCCCAAGACTTCCACACCGGCAAAACCAAGTGCTGATCCGTACATCAAGAACCCGCAAGCTCGCGAGTTGTTCGACAAATGGCGTCACGTGTGGCTGCTGACGATGGAGCGCCAGAGACGTCTTTTGGAGAAGCTCAAGTACTCAAAGGAGCTGGACAAGATGAAGAGCTTCAATTTCGACGAGTGGAGGCGGCGGTTCCTGCGACACATGAACCACAAGAAGTCACGCATCATGGATTTTTTCAACAAACTCGACAAAGACAACGACGGCAAATTGATCCGAGACGAATTCGTCGACGGAATATTAAGATCGAGTAATGGGAATTTAGATCAATTCAATTCAATTCAATTATATTATATTTTGTTTGTAGAATTCGAAACAACGCGCATGGAATTGAATGCCGTTGCCGACATGTTTGATCGCGGCGGTTACATCGACATCAAGGAGTTTGTCGACGCGCTCAGACCAGACCGAGAAGTAATTCAATTAACTTTTTAATGTTTTTAATAATTAAAATTTAAAAAATTAATTTTAGCGTGACCGTCCAGCGACCGATTCCGAAAAAATTGAAGACGAAGTGCAGAGACAAGTGATGAAATGTACCTGCCAATATCGCTTTAAAGTCCACCAAGTGGGCGAGGGCAAATACCGAGTAATTTTGATTTAAATTAAGTTAGATTAAATTTAAATTAAATTATTATTATTATTATTATTATTTAGTTTGGAGAATCGCAGAAGTTGCGCTTAGTGCGCATCTTGCGAAGCACAGTGATGGTCCGTGTAGGCGGCGGTTGGGTTGCCCTCGATGAGTTCCTTGTCAAGAACGACCCTTGCCGAGGTATGTTTAGTCCACTATTTTTCAAACCAAAAATTTGAAATGAAAAATAATACATTGATTATGTGGCTAACTGTTAAATCTCTTCCAGCTTGTGAGGTTTACGAAGTGAAAAAGCCGACCGGTATTTTAAAACATTTTGATTTTTTGATTCTAGCTTTTCTTCGGCCGCTTGGAAATGGATGAACCAATAAAAGACGATTGTTTATTCATTTTTTGATTTTTCTCTTCGTCTTTCAAAGGTGGCCGGGCCGAAGCACAAAGACTAACCCGGTTGCTAATAACGAGAAATCTTTCTCAATCCGCTACTAACATTTCTTCCACTTCATCTTGCAGGCAGCATAGATCAATTGACCGATTACCATGGCATTACTAATTATTCTCAATTTTTATTTTTAAATTAATTAATTAAAAAAATACATCATTCCTGATAACATTGATTAACATTCCTTTTTTTTTTTTTTTCTTTTTTTTTTTCTTACCCTTTTAACAACCTTCCATTTCCTTATTTTGTCCTATTTCTTGTCTAACACGCTACGGTAGGCGCTATGCATTTTCTTCACTCGCCAGTCGATGATCAAGATCATGATCTCAGCTGTCCACTAGCTTCCGTGCGGAGCCTTCAATGTATGCTTCTTATCGGGTTTCTTTTATACACTTTTAAAAAAAATAACATTTATTTTGCTTTTAAAATGCTTGGGTGTTATATTTAATTTTGTTAATTTTGTTTATTTATTTGAGTTTTTTATTTGTCGAACTAAATTACCGTCCAACCTTTATCCAAGCAAAAACCTGATATTTTGACCTTCAATATCATAGTCGAGGTCACTATTAAACAATGAGAGATATATAGTCTGTATCACAAAACTTATGACAAACTCCCATTGGTTGGGCATATCACAAACTCAAGGATACATTTAACTTGGTCATATGATCATTTTCAACCAATAAAGGAAAGTTAAATTTAAAAATGGCAGTTTAGTACTCACTAAAATATTCCTAAAATAAAGTATTAACCACATACAAATAAATATAAAAATAAAACTTAAAAAAGTTTAAAATTGAACGTATTTAAAGTAGCCGGAAAAAGAATTAGAAACTGGAACCGAAAGTGGGTCCAAAATCCTGACCGGTCAAGGTTGCTTCTAAAAATAGTCACTATTGGTGCTATTGGCGATCAGCGTCTTCTTGTGGAGAATAAGTGCATATTTTGCACTACTTTTCAATTGTGCATGCGTAACGATGATGTAATGGCTGCGGACAGGTCAATAGCCAATGGGAGTTTGTCTTAAGTTTTGTGAAACGGACTCTAGCAAAATTTTCAATTACAAAGTTGTGGAAATTCTGAAGGATTTTTCGCTTTTTAAGGAACTGGACTGTATTTTTTTTTCGGACGCGGTGCCTTTTTTCTAGTAAAATGGACATCTACATGAAAAAAGGTTTATTGTTTAATGTTATGCTCTATTGTTTAGGAAGTTGCATGCAGTTTTTATCTTTGTTTATTGCTTGATTTTTTGCTTGATTTTTGAATGTTGCAAACTTTTATTTTTGTTATTTTTATTTTTATTTTTTCTTGTGTCTCATTTTGTGGTCTTTGTGCCCTCTTTTTATTTTGTCTCCACTCACCGTAGCCAAAGGTCGCACCAATATCGAATTACGTGAGCAGTTCATCTTAGCTGAAGGTGTTAGTCAGTCCATGTCCCCGTTCAAAGCCAAGAGCCCGACGAGTTCTCATTCGAGCCAGAGCGGCACTCGCTCTGGCACCAGTGGCTCCTTGCCCGCTGCCGGGCCCATAACCAAGGTTTTTATTATTTATTATTTTATTGTTTTATTGTTTCTTCCGGTTTATTTTTTTGCAAACTGCACAAATCAAGTCGTTAGGGGAATCAGAAGACGGCATAAGTACTTAAACGGTCATTTATTTGCCAGGAATGAATTGTATTTTGGTCATACGAGTTTAGTTTAGGTTAGGTAAGGTTTGGTTAGATTAGGTTAGGTGAAATTTGGTTAGATTTACTGGTGAATAAATGACTGTCGAATAAATGGCCGTCGAATAAACGATAGGTTCCCGTCTGGAAGTCTTGGGACAGGAAAACAGAGACGTACAGGTTGAGGCATTTAAAGTGACATTTTTAAATGTGAGCAAAACAAAGCATTTGATTAAAATTATTTCGACAAAAGTTGTTTGCTTTCAAGAGGAAAAGAGAAGACCCATATTTATTGATGTAGAACCACATGGTAATGAAACCCCTTATTGTTGGTGGTTTAGTTGAACCTCGTTATAACGAACCGTGAAATAAGAAATTTTTGTTTTCACAAATTTTTTTTATATGACTTGGTTGGTTGCCCATAGAACACCATGTTAAAAATTTTTGATATAACAAATTTTGATATTACGAATTATTCGTTATAAAAAACAAGTTTTTATGAACGCTCTAATACCCACACGCTCTTGTTATAACAAATTTTGAAAATAAATCACATGGCTCTCTTGTTCACACGCTATGTGCCAGAAGATTTGATTTTTTAAATAAATAAAAATGAAGAACTTAAATTCAAACAAAAATCACCTTGTGTGTGAATAAATAATGTTTTTCAAAATAAACATGCATTTGTTTTCAGTTACAGAGATAAAAAAAATTCAGTATTGTAGTTTGTTATAACAAACAGATTTATTGGGTTCCTTGCGATTCGTTATATCGAGGTTTGACTGTAAAAGGATAACAATGAAATTAATTAGGGGAAGAAGGAAGAAGTTTTATATCACGGCACAGTGTGGCCAGGTGTATCTTTTTTTTACATTGGTTGGTGTCTTGAAGGTCATTCCAGGGTCAACTGTAATCTGCATACAAATATAAACCACGTGTCACGTTAAATGCTTCATCTTGTATAAATAACTAAGGATATAGTAGTTGTACGCAGTTTATCAAACATGTGTTCTTTTTTGGAAATGTAGAGGTTTTCTTATATTTTTGCAAACTGCACATTTTAACTCCCCCCCCCCCTCCCCTCCCCCCCTTAACCTCCCCCAACTTATTTTCATCTTTGTCATCATCATTGATCAATCTCGGTTGTTGTTTTTTTTGTTTTTGTATTAACCAAATTCTCATTGTTCCTGTGTTTTGCTCTCATTAACCCTTTCAGTTCGTTCCTCGAGCTCACAACTAAAGGAGGTGCTGCGTGGGAGTAAGGAGGAAGTGCAGGTGCTCATTGTTTAATCTGCCTGTGCTTTTATTGCACTCACTCATCCAAGCAATGAGATTTATTTTTTCTTTATTTTATTATTCTTTTCATTTTTGTGTTTGGGCTTTGTGTCTCTTGTCTTTGCAGCACACTGCCATTTCCCAGTGCGGGTTGTGCCCTGCCCCACTATGTTGGGCCCGTCATTTTATAAGCCAGTGCCATTGAGCCCCGGTTCTCGAATCCCAGTCTACCAATGGGTAAATTAACGCTATTCGCTCACCCGTCAAGCACGCTTTCTTTAAAATGTTTCCATCCCAAAGGTTTTATTGTTTTTTTGTTTTAAAAGCATGATGTTCGATGTAGTTGTGTTTCCCTTTAACCCTTTTAAATCATAACCCCCTTGCAGTTTGCATGGTTACTCTCGAGTTGTCGGTTTGCCATCCACATGTAGCCGGAAATGCGTTTAGTTCTTTGGGATGGTTACGGGTCAACAGTAGTAGGTAAATGAACGCATTGTAGAAATTGTCTTGTTGTTGTTTTTTTCTTTTTGGGTCGGTTGTGTGTATTGCTCTTTACGTGTGAGATTCCAAGTTTTCCTTGGAGCTTCAATTCCATCCACAATAATAAAGTGTCACCTTGAGTTGACAATGGGGAATATGAACTACTAGTGTACTGTTTCGAGAATTTACCACTAGTTTCGACAATGTTCCCTGGTGCTTTGACGATCAATGAGAACGGCGTAACAAAACGGCCATCGTTCGTCCGACCAATCTCGAAGCGCGTAACAAACCTTATTCGCCTTCGGATTGGTGGCTGTAGGTGGCTGCAGTCACCATTTCGATAATGCACGCTTGTCCTTTGCGCCATCTGTTGTGGGTTTTCACAACCAAAATACAAATGGCATTTTGATCCTATTTGAACTGTTCATGGTCGTTTCTCCGATTTTCTATCGGTAAATTCTCTCATAAAATACACCTCACGCTTGAGTAATTGTTAAATTTAGGTCAGCACTCATCTTTTTATGTGATCTTATCACACAAAAAAATTCATGCAGACCTAAACATTTGACAATTACCCGACGCACTCGGTATATTACTACTGAGAAGATATCAGATACTAAAAAATAAAGCAGTGCTTGTATAGCTTTCGAAGAAAAAAGGTGTGCGTCTTTTTCTGCCCACAGAATCGTTACACGTGTATTTTGTACAAGGATTTACTGATAGAAATTAATGTGCACCAATGCAGTATGTTGTCGGATGAACGACGGCTGTTTTGTAATGGCTTTCGTCATTGGTCATCATTTTATGACATTTTCTGTCACTGGTGGGAGAAATTCGAACTTTCTCAGCACATAAAGATTTATGTTTATCAGCAAGTGGAAATGATTGCATTTTTGGTTCTTGAAACACGTAAATTTGGAATGCACACAAAAAAAGTATTGGAATGTGTTAGAGCAGTGGCTAATGGATGGAAATTGCAATTTAGATCCGCGAAAAGAGTTCCCGTAGCGTGCCTATGGGTCAACCAAGGAGTAGTTCTACCGCAGGAAGTAGCGACCTATCTGGACAGAGTTTCAGCGAAGGTGACAGCAGCGGTATCGGCAGCAGAACAACGCGCAAGACACCGACCCCCAGTTTCAGTCTCCACAGCTCGGGTACGTTAATCAAACAGTTATTTAACCAATCAATCAATCAGTTAACCAATCAATCAATCAGTTAACCAATCAATCAATCAGTTAACCAAACAATCAATCAATTAGTCAATCAATTGGTTAATCAATTAGTCAATCAATTGGTTAATCAATTAGTCAATCAATTGGTTAATCGATTAG